>JAAWWB010000160.1:0-25542 GCA_018804465.1 Populus tomentosa | reverse complement strand
CCGGTTGCCGAAATTCAGTTGCCTTTGAATTTCGGGTGATCCCTCTTGAGCATGTATGCTTCTGCTACTTTTCTACATCACACTTCCTTCCGCAAACGGCGAAACGCTTTGACTCGGTGAGTTTCGCGGCATTCCGACTTCGATGCCCCGGTTGCCGAAATTCAGTTGCCTTTGAATTTCGGGTGATCCCTCTTGAGCATGTATGCTTCTGCTACTTGTTCTACATCACACTTCCTTCCGCAAACAGGCGAAACGCTTTGACTCGGTGAGTTTCGCGGCATTCCGACTTCGATGCCCCGGTTGCCGAATTCAGTTGCCTTTGAATTTCGGGTGATCCCTCTTGAGCATGTATGCTTCTGCTACTTGTTCTACATCACACTTCCTTCCGCAAACTGGCGAAACGCTTTGACTCGGTGAGTTTCGCGGCATTCCGACTTCGATGCCCCGGTTGCCGAAATTCAGTTGCCTTTGAATTTCGGGTGATCCCTCTTGAGCATGTATGCTTCTGCTACTTGTTCTACATCACACTTCCTTCCGCAAACGGCGAAACGCTTTGACTCGGTGAGTTTCGCGGCATTCCGACTTCGATGCCCCGGTTGCCGAAATTCAGTTGCCTTTGAATTTCGGGTGATCCCTCTTGAGCATGTATGCTTCTGCTACTTGTTCTACATCACACTTCCTTCCGCAAACAGGCGAAACGCTTTGACTCGGTGAGTTTCGCGGCATTCCGACTTCGATGCCCCGGTTGCCGAAATTCAGTTGCCTTTGAATTTCGGGTGATCCCTCTTGAGCATGTATGCTTCTGCTACTTGTTCTACATCACACTTCCTTCCGCAAACAGGCGAAACGCTTTGACTCGGTGAGTTTCGCGGCATTCCGACTTCGATGCCCCGGTTGCCGAAATTCAGTTGCCTTTGAATTTCGGGTGATCCCTCTTGAGCATGTATGCTTCTGCTACTTGTTCTACATCACACTTCCTTCCGCAAACGGCGAAACGCTTTGACTCGGTGAGTTTCGCGGCATTCCGACTTCGATGCCCCGGTTGCCGAAATTCAGTTGCCTTTGAATTTCGGGTGATCCCTCTTGAGCATGTATGCTTCTGCTACTTGTTCTACATCACACTTCCTTCCGCAAACAGGCGAAACGCTTTGACTCGGTGAGTTTCGCGGCATTCCGACTTCGATGCCCCGGTTGCCGAAATTCAGTTGCCTTTGAATTTCGGGTGATCCCTCTTGAGCATGTATGCTTCTGCTACTTGTTCTACATCACACTTCCTTCCGCAAACAGGCGAAACGCTTTGACTCGGTGAGTTTCGCGGCATTCCGACTTCGATGCCCCGGTTGCCGAAATTCAGTTGCCTTTGAATTTCGGGTGATCCCTCTTGAGCATGTATGCTTCTGCTACTTGTTCTACATCACACTTCCTTCCGCAAACGGCGAAACGCTTTGACTCGGTGAGTTTCGCGGCATTCCGACTTCGATGCCCCGGTTGCCGAAATTCAGTTGCCTTTGAATTTCGGGTGATCCCTCTTGAGCATGTATGCTTCTGCTACTTGTTCTACATCACACTTCCTTCCGCAAACGGCGAAACGCTTTGACTCGGTGAGTTTCGCGGCATTCCGACTTCGATGCCCCGGTTGCCGAAATTCAGTTGCCTTTGAATTTCGGGTGATCCCTCTTGAGCATGTATGCTTCTGCTACTTGTTCTACATCACACTTCCTTCCGCAAACGGCGAAACGCTTTGACTCGGTGAGTTTCGCGGCATTCCGACTTCGATGCCCCGGTTGCCGAAATTCAGTTGCCTTTGAATTTCGGGTGATCCCTCTTGAGCATGTATGCTTCTGCTACTTGTTCTACATCACACTTCCTTCCGCAAACAGCGAAACGCTTTGACTCGGTGAGTTTCGCGGCATTCCGACTTCGATGCCCCGGTTGCCGAAATTCAGTTGCCTTTGAATTTCGGGTGATCCCTCTTGAGCATGTATGCTTCTGCTACTTGTTCTACATCACACTTCCTTCCGCAAACAGGCGAAACGCTTTGACTCGGTGAGTTTCGCGGCATTCCGACTTCGATGCCCCGGTTGCCGAAATTCAGTTGCCTTTGAATTTCGGGTGATCCCTCTTGAGCATGTATGCTTCTGCTACTTGTTCTACATCACACTTCCTTCCGCAAACGGCGAAACGCTTTGACTCGGTGAGTTTCGCGGCATTCCGACTTCGATGCCCCGGTTGCCGAAATTCAGTTGCCTTTGAATTTCGGGTGATCCCTCTTGAGCATGTATGCTTCTGCTACTTGTTCTACATCACACTTCCTTCCGCAAACGGCGAAACGCTTTGACTCGGTGAGTTTCGCGGCATTCCGACTTCGATGCCCCGGTTGCCGAAATTCAGTTGCCTTTGAATTTCGGGTGATCCCTCTTGAGCATGTATGCTTCTGCTACTTGTTCTACATCACACTTCCTTCCGCAAACGGCGAAACGCTTTGACTCGGTGAGTTTCGCGGCATTCCGACTTCGATGCCCCGGTTGCCGAAATTCAGTTGCCTTTGAATTTCGGGTGATCCCTCTTGAGCATGTATGCTTCTGCTACTTGTTCTACATCACACTTCCTTCCGCAAACGGCGAAACGCTTTGACTCGGTGAGTTTCGCGGCATTCCGACTTCGATGCCCCGGTTGCCGAAATTCAGTTGCCTTTGAATTTCGGGTGATCCCTCTTGAGCATGTATGCTTCTGCTACTTGTTCTACATCACACTTCCTTCCGCAAACGGCGAAACGCTTTGACTCGGTGAGTTTCGCGGCATTCCGACTTCGATGCCCCGGTTGCCGAAATTCAGTTGCCTTTGAATTTCGGGTGATCCCTCTTGAGCATGTATGCTTCTGCTACTTGTTCTACATCACACTTCCTTCCGCAAACGGCGAAACGCTTTGACTCGGTGAGTTTCGCGGCATTCCGACTAGGATGCCCCATTGCCGAAATTCAGTTGCCTTTGAATTTCGGGTGATCCCTCTTGAGCATGTATGCTTCTGCTACTTGTTCTACATCACACTTCCTTCCGCAAATGGCGAAACGCTTTGACTCGGTGAGTTTCGCGGCATTCCGACTTCGATGCCCCGGTTGCCGAAAGTCCGTTGCCTTTGAATTTCGGGTGATCCCTCTTGAGCATGTATGCTTCTGCTACTTGTTCTACATCAGACTTCCTTCCGCAAACGGCGAAACGCTTTGACTCGGTGAGTTTCTTGGCATTCCGACTTCGATTCCCCGATTGCCGAAAGTCAGTTGCCTTTGAATTTCGGGTGATCCCTCTAGAGCATGTATGCTTCTGCTACTTGTTCTACATCACACTTCCTTCCGCAAACGGCGAAACGCTTTGACTCGGTGAGTTTCGCGGCATTCCGACTTCGATGCCCCGGTTGCCGAAATTCAGTTGCCTTTGAATTTCGGGTGATCCCTCTTGAGCATGTATGCTTCTGCTACTTGTTCTACATCACACTTCCTTCCGCAAACGGCGAAACGCTTTGACTCGGTGAGTTTCGCGGCATTCCGACTTCGATGCCCCGGTTGCCGAAATTCAGTTGCCTTTGAATTTCGGGTGATCCCTCTTGAGCATGTATGCTTCTGCTACTTGTTCTACATCACACTTCCTTCCGCAAACGGCGAAACGCTTTGACTCGGTGAGTTTCGCGGCATTCCGACTTCGATGCCCCGGTTGCCGAAATTCAGTTGCCTTTGAATTTCGGGTGATCCCTCTTGAGCATGTATGCTTCTGCTACTTGTTCTACATCACACTTCCTTCCGCAAACGGCGAAACGCTTTGACTCGGTGAGTTTCGCGGCATTCCGACTTCGATGCCCCGGTTGCCGAAATTCAGTTGCCTTTGAATTTCGGGTGATCCCTCTTGAGCATGTATGCTTCTGCTACTTGTTCTACATCACACTTCCTTCCGCAAACGGCGAAACGCTTTGACTCGGTGAGTTTCGCGGCATTCCGACTTCGATGCCCCGGTTGCCGAAATTCAGTTGCCTTTGAATTTCGGGTGATCCCTCTTGAGCATGTATGCTTCTGCTACTTGTTCTACATCACACTTCCTTCCGCAAACGGCGAAACGCTTTGACTCGGTGAGTTTCGCGGCATTCCGACTTCGATGCCCCGGTTGCCGAAATTCAGTTGCCTTTGAATTTCGGGTGATCCCTCTTGAGCATGTATGCTTCTGCTACTTGTTCTACATCACACTTCCTTCCGCAAACGGCGAAACGCTTTGACTCGGTGAGTTTCGCGGCATTCCGACTTCGATGCCCCGGTTGCCGAAATTCAGTTGCCTTTGAATTTCGGGTGATCCCTCTTGAGCATGTATGCTTCTGCTACTTGTTCTACATCACACTTCCTTCCGCAAACGGCGAAACGCTTTGACTCGGTGAGTTTCGCGGCATTCCGACTTCGATGCCCCGGTTGCCGAAATTCAGTTGCCTTTGAATTTCGGGTGATCCCTCTTGAGCATGTATGCTTCTGCTACTTGTTCTACATCACACTTCCTTCCGCAAACAGCGAAACGCTTTGACTCGGTGAGTTTCGCGGCATTCCGACTTCGATGCCCCGGTTGCCGAAATTCAGTTGCCTTTGAATTTCGGGTGATCCCTCTTGAGCATGTATGCTTCTGCTACTTGTTCTACATCACACTTCCTTCCGCAAACGGCGAAACGCTTTGACTCGGTGAGTTTCGCGGCATTCCGACTTCGATGCCCCGGTTGCCGAAATTCAGTTGCCTTTGAATTTCGGGTGATCCCTCTTGAGCATGTATGCTTCTGCTACTTGTTCTACATCACACTTCCTTCCGCAAACGGCGAAACGCTTTGACTCGGTGAGTTTCGCGGCATTCCGACTTCGATGCCCCGGTTGCCGAAATTCAGTTGCCTTTGAATTTCGGGTGATCCCTCTTGAGCATGTATGCTTCTGCTACTTGTTCTACATCACACTTCCTTCCGCAAACGGCGAAACGCTTTGACTCGGTGAGTTTCGCGGCATTCCGACTTCGATGCCCCGGTTGCCGAAATTCAGTTGCCTTTGAATTTCGGGTGATCCCTCTTGAGCATGTATGCTTCTGCTACTTGTTCTACATCACACTTCCTTCCGCAAAAGGCGAAACGCTTTGACTCGGTGAGTTTCGCGGCATTCCGACTTCGATGCCCCGGTTGCCGAAATTCAGTTGCCTTTGAATTTCGGGTGATCCCTCTTGAGCATGTATGCTTCTGCTACTTGTTCTACATCACACTTCCTTCCGCAAACGGCGAAACGCTTTGACTCGGTGAGTTTCGCGGCATTCCGACTTCGATGCCCCGGTTGCCGAAATTCAGTTGCCTTTGAATTTCGGGTGATCCCTCTTGAGCATGTATGCTTCTGCTACTTGTTCTACATCACACTTCCTTCCGCAAACGGCGAAACGCTTTGACTCGGTGAGTTTCGCGGCATTCCGACTTCGATGCCCCGGTTGCCGAAATTCAGTTGCCTTTGAATTTCGGGTGATCCCTCTTGAGCATGTATGCTTCTGCTACTTGTTCTACATCACACTTCCTTCCGCAAACGGCGAAACGCTTTGACTCGGTGAGTTTCGCGGCATTCCGACTTCGATGCCCCGGTTGCCGAAATTCAGTTGCCTTTGAATTTCGGGTGATCCCTCTTGAGCATGTATGCTTCTGCTACTTGTTCTACATCACACTTCCTTCCGCAAACGGCGAAACGCTTTGACTCGGTGAGTTTCGCGGCATTCCGACTTCGATGCCCCGGTTGCCGAAATTCAGTTGCCTTTGAATTTCGGGTGATCCCTCTTGAGCATGTATGCTTCTGCTACTTGTTCTACATCACACTTCCTTCCGCAAACGGCGAAACGCTTTGACTCGGTGAGTTTCGCGGCATTCCGACTTCGATGCCCCGGTTGCCGAAATTCAGTTGCCTTTGAATTTCGGGTGATCCCTCTTGAGCATGTATGCTTCTGCTACTTGTTCTACATCACACTTCTTCCGCAAACGGCGAAACGCTTTGACTCGGTGAGTTTCGCGGCATTCCGACTTCGATGCCCCGGTTGCCGAAATTCAGTTGCCTTTGAATTTCGGGTGATCCCTCTTGAGCATGTATGCTTCTGCTACTTGTTCTACATCACACTTCTTCCGCAAACGGCGAAACGCTTTGACTCGGTGAGTTTCGCGGCATTCCGACTTCGATGCCCCGGTTGCCGAAATTCAGTTGCCTTTGAATTTCGGGTGATCCCTCTTGAGCATGTATGCTTCTGCTACTTGTTCTACATCAGACTTCCTTCCGCAAACGGCGAAACGCTTTGACTCGGTGAGTTTCGCGGCATTCCGACTTCGATGCCCCGGTTGCCGAAATTCAGTTGCCTTTGAATTTCGGGTGATCCCTCTTGAGCATGTATGCTTCTGCTACTTGTTCTACATCACACTTCCTTCCGCAAACAGGCGAAACGCTTTGACTCGGTGAGTTTCGCGGCATTCCGACTTCGATGCCCCGGTTGCCGAAATTCAGTTGCCTTTGAATTTCGGGTGATCCCTCTTGAGCATGTATGCTTCTGCTACTTGTTCTACATCACACTTCCTTCCGCAAACGGCGAAACGCTTTGACTCGGTGAGTTTCGCGGCATTCCGACTTCGATGCCCCGGTTGCCGAAATTCAGTTGCCTTTGAATTTCGGGTGATCCCTCTTGAGCATGTATGCTTCTGCTACTTGTTCTACATCACACTTCCTTCCGCAAACGGCGAAACGCTTTGACTCGGTGAGTTTCGCGGCATTCCGACTTCGATGCCCCGGTTGCCGAAATTCAGTTGCCTTTGAATTTCGGGTGATCCCTCTTGAGCATGTATGCTTCTGCTACTTGTTCTACATCACACTTCCTTCCGCAAACAGGCGAAACGCTTTGACTCGGTGAGTTTCGCGGCATTCCGACTTCGATGCCCCGGTTGCCGAAATTCAGTTGCCTTTGAATTTCGGGTGATCCCTCTTGAGCATGTATGCTTCTGCTACTTGTTCTACATCACACTTCCTTCCGCAAACGACGAAACGCTTTGACTCGGTGAGTTTCGCGGCATTCCGACTTCGATGCCCCGGTTGCCGAAATTCAGTTGCCTTTGAATTTCGGGTGATCCCTCTTGAGCATGTATGCTTCTGCTACTTGTTCTACATCACACTTCCTTCCGCAAACGGCGAAACGCTTTGACTCGGTGAGTTTCGCGGCATTCCGACTTCGATGCCCCGGTTGCCGAAATTCAGTTGCCTTTGAATTTCGGGTGATCCCTCTTGAGCATGTATGCTTCTGCTACTTGTTCTACATCACACTTCCTTCCGCAAACGGCGAAACGCTTTGACTCGGTGAGTTTCGCGGCATTCCGACTTCGATGCCCCGGTTGCCGAAATTCAGTTGCCTTTGAATTTCGGGTGATCCCTCTTGAGCATGTATGCTTCTGCTACTTGTTCTACATCACACTTCCTTCCGCAAACGGCGAAACGCTTTGACTCGGTGAGTTTCGCGGCATTCCGACTTCGATGCCCCGGTTGCCGAAATTCAGTTGCCTTTGAATTTCGGGTGATCCCTCTTGAGCATGTATGCTTCTGCTACTTGTTCTACATCACACTTCCTTCCGCAAACAGCGAAACGCTTTGACTCGGTGAGTTTCGCGGCATTCCGACTTCGATGCCCCGGTTGCCGAAATTCAGTTGCCTTTGAATTTCGGGTGATCCCTCTTGAGCATGTATGCTTCTGCTACTTGTTCTACATCACACTTCCTTCCGCAAACAGCGAAACGCTTTGACTCGGTGAGTTTCGCGGCATTCCGACTTCGATGCCCCGGTTGCCGAAATTCAGTTGCCTTTGAATTTCGGGTGATCCCTCTTGAGCATGTATGCTTCTGCTACTTGTTCTACATCACACTTCCTTCCGCAAACGGCGAAACGCTTTGACTCGGTGAGTTTCGCGGCATTCCGACTTCGATGCCCCGGTTGCCGAAATTCAGTTGCCTTTGAATTTCGGGTGATCCCTCTTGAGCATGTATGCTTCTGCTACTTGTTCTACATCACACTTCCTTCCGCAAACGGCGAAACGCTTTGACTCGGTGAGTTTCGCGGCATTCCGACTTCGATGCCCCGGTTGCCGAAATTCAGTTGCCTTTGAATTTCGGGTGATCCCTCTTGAGCATGTATGCTTCTGCTACTTGTTCTACATCACACTTCCTTCCGCAAAAGGCGAAACGCTTTGACTCGGTGAGTTTCGCGGCATTCCGACTTCGATGCCCCGGTTGCCGAAATTCAGTTGCCTTTGAATTTCGGGTGATCCCTCTTGAGCATGTATGCTTCTGCTACTTGTTCTACATCACACTTCCTTCCGCAAACGGCGAAACGCTTTGACTCGGTGAGTTTCGCGGCATTCCGACTTCGATGCCCCGGTTGCCGAAATTCAGTTGCCTTTGAATTTCGGGTGATCCCTCTTGAGCATGTATGCTTCTGCTACTTGTTCTACATCACACTTCCTTCCGCAAACAGCGAAACGCTTTGACTCGGTGAGTTTCGCGGCATTCCGACTTCGATGCCCCGGTTGCCGAAATTCAGTTGCCTTTGAATTTCGGGTGATCCCTCTTGAGCATGTATGCTTCTGCTACTTGTTCTACATCACACTTCCTTCCGCAAACAGCGAAACGCTTTGACTCGGTGAGTTTCGCGGCATTCCGACTTCGATGCCCCGGTTGCCGAAATTCAGTTGCCTTTGAATTTCGGGTGATCCCTCTTGAGCATGTATGCTTCTGCTACTTGTTCTACATCACACTTCCTTCCGCAAATGGCGAAACGCTTTGACTCGGTGAGTTTCGCGGCATTCCGACTTCGATGCCCCGGTTGCCGAAATTCAGTTGCCTTTGAATTTCGGGTGATCCCTCTTGAGCATGTATGCTTCTGCTACTTGTTCTACATCACACTTCCCTCCGCAAACAGCGAAACGCTTTGACTCGGTGAGTTTCGCGGCATTCCGACTTCGATGCCCCGGTTGCCGAAATTCAGTTGCCTTTGAATTTCGGGTGATCCCTCTTGAGCATGTATGCTTCTGCTACTTGTTCTACATCACACTTCCTTCCGCAAACGGCGAAACGCTTTGACTCGGTGAGTTTCGCGGCATTCCGACTTCGATGCCCCGGTTGCCGAAATTCAGTTGCCTTTGAATTTCGGGTGATCCCTCTTGAGCATGTATGCTTCTGCTACTTGTTCTACATCACACTTCCTTCCGCAAACGGCGAAACGCTTTGACTCGGTGAGTTTCGCGGCATTCCGACTTCGATGCCCCGGTGCCGAAATTCAGTTGCCTTGAATTGGGTGATCCCTCTGAGCATGTATGCTTCTGCTACTTGTTCTACATCAGACTTCTTCCGCAAATGGCGAAACGCTTTGACTCGGTGAGTTTCGAGGCATTCCTACTTCGATGCCACGGTTGCCGAAATTCAGTTGCCTTTGAATTTCGGGTGATCCCTCTTGAGCATGTATGCTTCTGCTACTTGTTCTACATCACACTTCCTCCGCAAACAGCGAAACGCTTTGACTCGGTGAGTTTCGCGGCATTCCGACTTCGATGCCCCGGTTGCGAAAATTCAGTTGCCGTTGAATTTCGGGTGATCCCTCTTGAGCATGTATGCTTCTGCTACTTGTTCTACATCACACTTCTTCCGCAAACGGCCGAACGCTTTGACTCGGTGAGTTTCGCGGCATTCCGACTTCGATGCCCCGGTTGCCGAAATTCAGATGCCTTTGAATTTCGGGTGATCCCTCTTGAGCATGTATGCTTCTGCTACTTGTTCTACATCACACTTCCTTCCGCAAATGGCGAAACGCTTTGACTCGGTGAGTTTCGCGGCATTCCGACTTCGATGCCCCGGTTGCCGAAATTCAGTTGCCTTTGAATTTCGGGTGATCCCTCTTGAGCATGTATGCTTCTGCTACTTGTTCTACATCACGACTTCCTTCCGCAAATGGCCGAAACGCTTTGACTCGGTGAGTTTCGCGGCATTCCGACTTCGATGCCCCGGTTGCCGAAATTCAGTTGCCTTTGAATTTCGGGTGATCCCTCTTGAGCATGTATGCTTCTGCTACTTGTTCTACATCACACTTCCTTCCGCAAACAGCGAAACGCTTTGACTCGGTGAGTTTCGCGGCATTCCGACTTCGATGCCCCGGTTGCCGAAATTCAGTTGCCTTTGAATTTCGGGTGATCCCTCTTGAGCATGTATGCTTCTGCTACTTGTTCTACATCACACTTCCTTCCGCAAACGGCGAAACGCTTTGACTCGGTGAGTTTCGCGGCATTCCGACTTCGATGCCCCGGTTGCCGAAATTCAGTTGCCTTGAATTTCGGGTGATCCCTCTTGAGCATGTATGCTTCTGCTACTTGTTCTACATCACACTTCCTTCCGCAAACTGGCGAAACGCTTTGACTCGGTGAGTTTCGCGGCATTCCGACTTCGATGCCCCGGTTGCCGAAATTCAGTTGCCTTTGAATTTCGGGTGATCCCTCTTGAGCATGTATGCTTCTGCTACTTGTTCTACATCACACTTCCTTCCGCAAACGGCGAAACGCTTTGACTCGGTGAGTTTCGCGGCATTCCGACTTCGATGCCCCGGTTGCCGAAATTCAGTTGCCTTTGAATTTCGGGTGATCCCTCTTGAGCATGTATGCTTCTGCTACTTGTTCTACATCACACTTCCTTCCGCAAACAGGCGAAACGCTTTGACTCGGTGAGTTTCGCGGCATTCCGACTTCGATGCCCCGGTTGCCGAAATTCAGTTGCCTTTGAATTTCGGGTGATCCCTCTTGAGCATGTATGCTTCTGCTACTTGTTCTACATCAGACTTCTTCCTCAAATGGCCAAACGCTTTGACTCGGTGAGTTTCGCGGCATTCCGACTTCGATGCCCCGGTTGCCGAAAGTCCGTTGCCTTTGAATTTCGGGTGATCCCTCTTGAGCATGTATGCTTCTGCTACTTGTTCTACATCAGACTTTTTCGGCAAAGGGCCAAACGGTTTGACTAGGTGAGTTTCGCGACATTCCGACTTCGATGCCCCGGTTGCCGAAATTCAGTTGCCTTTGAATTTCGGGTGATCCCTCTTGAGCATGTATGCTTCTGCTACTTGTTCTACATCAGACTTCCTTCCGCAAACGGCGAAATGCTTTGACTCGGTGAGTTTCTTGGCATTCCGACTTCGATTCCCCGATTGCCGAAAGTCAGTTGCCTTTGAATTTCGGGTGATCCCTCTATAGCACGTATGCTTCTGCTACTTGTTCTTCATCACACTTCCTTCCGCAAATGGCCAAACTCTTTGACTCGGTGAGTTTTGCAGCATTCCGACTTGGATGCCCCGGTTGCTAAAATTCAGTTGCCTTTGAATTTCGGGTCATCCCTCTTGAGCATGTATGCTTCTGCTACTTATTCTACATCACACTCCCTTCCGCAAACAGCGAATGGCTTTGACTCGGCAAGTTTTGCGGCATTCCGACTTGGATTCCCCGGTTGCCGAAATTCAGTTGCCTTTGAATTTCGGGTGATCCCTCTTGAGCATGTATGCTTCTGCAACTTGTTCTACATCAGACTTCTTCCTGAAATGGCCAAACGCTTTGACTCGGTCAGTTTCGCGGCATTCCGACTTCGATGCCCCGGTTGCCGAAAGTCCGTTGCCTTTGAATTTCGGGTGATCCCTCTTGAGCATGTATGCTTCTGCTACTTGTTCTACATCAGACTTTTTCTGCAAAGGGCCAAACGGTTTGACTCGGTGAGTTTCGCGGCATTCCGACTTCGATGCCCCGGTTGCCGAAATTCAGTTGCCTTTGAATTTTGAGTGATCCCTCTTGGGCATGTATGCTTCTGCTACTTGTTCTACATCACACTTCGTTCCGCAAACGGCGAAACGCTTTGACTCGGTGAGTTTCGCGGCATTCCGACTTCGATGCCCCGGTTGCCGAAATTCAGTTGCCTTTGAATTTCGGGTGATCCCTCTTGAGCATGTATGCTTCTGCTACTTGTTCTACATCACACTTCCTTCCGCAAACGGCGAAACGCTTTGACTCGGTGAGTTTCGCGGCATTCCGACTTCGATGCCCCGGTTGCCGAAATTCAGTTGCCTTTGAATTTCGGGTGATCCCTCTTGAGCATGTATGCTTCTGCTACTTGTTCTACATCACACTTCCTTCCGCAAACGGCGAAACGCTTTGACTCGGTGAGTTTCGCGGCATTCCGACTTCGATGCCCCGGTTGCCGAAATTCAGTTGCCTTTGAATTTCGGGTGATCCCTCTTGAGCATGTATGCTTCTGCTACTTGTTCTACATCACACTTCCTTCCGCAAATGGCGAAACGCTTTGACTCGGTGAGTTTCGCGGCATTCCGACTTCGATGCCCCGGTTGCCGAAATTCAGTTGCCTTTGAATTTCGGGTGATCCCTCTTGAGCATGTATGCTTCTGCTACTTGTTCTACATCACACTTCCTTCCGCAAATGGCGAAACGCTTTGACTCGGTGAGTTTCGCGGCATTCCGACTTCGATGCCCCGGTTGCCGAAATTCAGTTGCCTTTGAATTTCGGGTGATCCCTCTTGAGCATGTATGCTTCTGCTACTTGTTCTACATCACACTTCCTTCCGCAAACAGCGAAACGCTTTGACTCGGTGAGTTTCGCGGCATTCCGACTTCGATGCCCCGGTTGCCGAAATTCAGTTGCCTTTGAATTTCGGGTGATCCCTCTTGAGCATGTATGCTTCTGCTACTTGTTCTACATCACACTTCCTTCCGCAAAGGCGAAACGCTTTGACTCGGTGAGTTTCGCGGCATTCCGACTTCGATGCCCCGGTTGCCGAAATTCAGTTGCCTTTGAATTTCGGGTGATCCCTCTTGAGCATGTATGCTTCTGCTACTTGTTCTACATCACACTTCCTTCCGCAAACGGCGAAACGCTTTGACTCGGTGAGTTTCGCGGCATTCCGACTTCGATGCCCCGGTTGCCGAAATTCAGTTGCCTTTGAATTTCGGGTGATCCCTCTTGAGCATGTATGCTTCTGCTACTTGTTCTACATCACACTTCCTTCCGCAAACGGCGAAACGCTTTGACTCGGTGAGTTTCGCGGCATTCCGACTTCGATGCCCCGGTTGCCGAAATTCAGTTGCCTTTGAATTTCGGGTGATCCCTCTTGAGCATGTATGCTTCTGCTACTTGTTCTACATCACACTTCCTTCCGCAAACGGCGAAACGCTTTGACTCGGTGAGTTTCGCGGCATTCCGACTTCGATGCCCCGGTTGCCGAAATTCAGTTGCCTTTGAATTTCGGGTGATCCCTCTTGAGCATGTATGCTTCTGCTACTTGTTCTACATCACACTTCCTTCCGCAAACGGCGAAACGCTTTGACTCGGTGAGTTTCGCGGCATTCCGACTTCGATGCCCCGGTTGCCGAAATTCAGTTGCCTTTGAATTTCGGGTGATCCCTCTTGAGCATGTATGCTTCTGCTACTTGTTCTACATCACACTTCCTTCCGCAAATGGCGAAACGCTTTGACTCGGTGAGTTTCGCGGCATTCCGACTTCGATGCCCCGGTTGCCGAAATTCAGTTGCCTTTGAATTTCGGGTGATCCCTCTTGAGCATGTATGCTTCTGCTACTTGTTCTACATCACACTTCCTTCCGCAAACGGCGAAACGCTTTGACTCGGTGAGTTTCGCGGCATTCCGACTTCGATGCCCCGGTTGCCGAAATTCAGTTGCCTTTGAATTTCGGGTGATCCCTCTTGAGCATGTATGCTTCTGCTACTTGTTCTACATCACACTTCCTTCCGCAAACGGCGAAACGCTTTGACTCGGTGAGTTTCGCGGCATTCCGACTTCGATGCCCCGGTTGCCGAAATTCAGTTGCCTTTGAATTTCGGGTGATCCCTCTTGAGCATGTATGCTTCTGCTACTTGTTCTACATCACACTTCCTTCCGCAAACGGCGAAACGCTTTGACTCGGTGAGTTTCGCGGCATTCCGACTTCGATGCCCCGGTTGCCGAAATTCAGTTGCCTTTGAATTTCGGGTGATCCCTCTTGAGCATGTATGCTTCTGCTACTTGTTCTACATCACACTTCCTTCCGCAAACGGCGAAACGCTTTGACTCGGTGAGTTTCGCGGCATTCCGACTTCGATGCCCCGGTTGCCGAAATTCAGTTGCCTTTGAATTTCGGGTGATCCCTCTTGAGCATGTATGCTTCTGCTACTTGTTCTACATCACACTTCCTTCCGCAAACGGCGAAACGCTTTGACTCGGTGAGTTTCGCGGCATTCCGACTTCGATGCCCCGGTTGCCGAAATTCAGTTGCCTTTGAATTTCGGGTGATCCCTCTTGAGCATGTATGCTTCTGCTACTTGTTCTACATCACACTTCCTTCCGCAAACGGCGAAACGCTTTGACTCGGTGAGTTTCGCGGCATTCCGACTTCGATGCCCCGGTTGCCGAAATTCAGTTGCCTTTGAATTTCGGGTGATCCCTCTTGAGCATGTATGCTTCTGCTACTTGTTCTACATCACACTTCCTTCCGCAAATGGCGAAACGCTTTGACTCGGTGAGTTTCGCGGCATTCCGACTTCGATGCCCCGGTTGCCGAAATTCAGTTGCCTTTGAATTTCGGGTGATCCCTCTTGAGCATGTATGCTTCTGCTACTTGTTCTACATCACACTTCCTTCCGCAAACGGCGAAACGCTTTGACTCGGTGAGTTTCGCGGCATTCCGACTTCGATGCCCCGGTTGCCGAAATTCAGTTGCCTTTGAATTTCGGGTGATCCCTCTTGAGCATGTATGCTTCTGCTACTTGTTCTACATCACACTTCCTTCCGCAAAGGCGAAACGCTTTGACTCGGTGAGTTTCGCGGCATTCCGACTTCGATGCCCCGGTTGCCGAAATTCAGTTGCCTTTGAATTTCGGGTGATCCCTCTTGAGCATGTATGCTTCTGCTACTTGTTCTACATCACACTTCCTTCCGCAAACGGCGAAACGCTTTGACTCGGTGAGTTTCGCGGCATTCCGACTTCGATGCCCCGGTTGCCGAAATTCAGTTGCCTTTGAATTTCGGGTGATCCCTCTTGAGCATGTATGCTTCTGCTACTTGTTCTACATCACACTTCCTTCCGCAAACGGCGAAACGCTTTGACTCGGTGAGTTTCGCGGCATTCCGACTTCGATGCCCCGGTTGCCGAAATTCAGTTGCCTTTGAATTTCGGGTGATCCCTCTTGAGCATGTATGCTTCTGCTACTTGTTCTACATCACACTTCCTTCCGCAAACGGCGAAACGCTTTGACTCGGTGAGTTTCGCGGCATTCCGACTTCGATGCCCCGGTTGCCGAAATTCAGTTGCCTTTGAATTTCGGGTGATCCCTCTTGAGCATGTATGCTTCTGCTACTTGTTCTACATCACACTTCCTTCCGCAAATGGCGAAACGCTTTGACTCGGTGAGTTTCGCGGCATTCCGACTTCGATGCCCCGGTTGCCGAAATTCAGTTGCCTTTGAATTTCGGGTGATCCCTCTTGAGCATGTATGCTTCTGCTACTTGTTCTACATCACACTTCCTTCCGCAAACGGCGAAACGCTTTGACTCGGTGAGTTTCGCGGCATTCCGACTTCGATGCCCCGGTTGCCGAAATTCAGTTGCCTTTGAATTTCGGGTGATCCCTCTTGAGCATGTATGCTTCTGCTACTTGTTCTACATCACACTTCCTTCCGCAAACGGCGAAACGCTTTGACTCGGTGAGTTTCGCGGCATTCCGACTTCGATGCCCCGGTTGCCGAAATTCAGTTGCCTTTGAATTTCGGGTGATCCCTCTTGAGCATGTATGCTTCTGCTACTTGTTCTACATCACACTTCCTTCCGCAAACGGCGAAACGCTTTGACTCGGTGAGTTTCGCGGCATTCCGACTTCGATGCCCCGGTTGCCGAAATTCAGTTGCCTTTGAATTTCGGGTGATCCCTCTTGAGCATGTATGCTTCTGCTACTTGTTCTACATCACACTTCCTTCCGCAAACAGCGAAACGCTTTGACTCGGTGAGTTTCGCGGCATTCCGACTTCGATGCCCCGGTTGCCGAAATTCAGTTGCCTTTGAATTTCGGGTGATCCCTCTTGAGCATGTATGCTTCTGCTACTTGTTCTACATCACACTTCCTTCCGCAAATGGCGAAACGCTTTGACTCGGTGAGTTTCGCGGCATTCCGACTTCGATGCCCCGGTTGCCGAAATTCAGTTGCCTTTGAATTTCGGGTGATCCCTCTTGAGCATGTATGCTTCTGCTACTTGTTCTACATCACACTTCCTTCCGCAAACGGCGAAACGCTTTGACTCGGTGAGTTTCGCGGCATTCCGACTTCGATGCCCCGGTTGCCGAAATTCAGTTGCCTTTGAATTTCGGGTGATCCCTCTTGAGCATGTATGCTTCTGCTACTTGTTCTACATCACACTTCCTTCCGCAAACGGCGAAACGCTTTGACTCGGTGAGTTTCGCGGCATTCCGACTTCGATGCCCCGGTTGCCGAAATTCAGTTGCCTTTGAATTTCGGGTGATCCCTCTTGAGCATGTATGCTTCTGCTACTTGTTCTACATCACACTTCCTTCCGCAAACGGCGAAACGCTTTGACTCGGTGAGTTTCGCGGCATTCCGACTTCGATGCCCCGGTTGCCGAAATTCAGTTGCCTTTGAATTTCGGGTGATCCCTCTTGAGCATGTATGCTTCTGCTACTTGTTCTACATCACACTTCCTTCCGCAAATGGCGAAACGCTTTGACTCGGTGAGTTTCGCGGCATTCCGACTTCGATGCCCCGGTTGCCGAAATTCAGTTGCCTTTGAATTTCGGGTGATCCCTCTTGAGCATGTATGCTTCTGCTACTTGTTCTACATCACACTTCCTTCCGCAAACAGCGAAACGCTTTGACTCGGTGAGTTTCGCGGCATTCCGACTTCGATGCCCCGGTTGCCGAAATTCAGTTGCCTTTGAATTTCGGGTGATCCCTCTTGAGCATGTATGCTTCTGCTACTTGTTCTACATCACACTTCCTTCCGCAAACAGGCGAAACGCTTTGACTCGGTGAGTTTCGCGGCATTCCGACTTCGATGCCCCGGTTGCCGAAATTCAGTTGCCTTTGAATTTCGGGTGATCCCTCTTGAGCATGTATGCTTCTGCTACTTGTTCTACATCACACTTCCTTCCGCAAATGGCGAAACGCTTTGACTCGGTGAGTTTCGCGGCATTCCGACTTCGATGCCCCGGTTGCCGAAATTCAGTTGCCTTTGAATTTCGGGTGATCCCTCTTGAGCATGTATGCTTCTGCTACTTGTTCTACATCACACTTCCTTCCGCAAACAGGCGAAACGCTTTGACTCGGTGAGTTTCGCGGCATTCCGACTTCGATGCCCCGGTTGCCGAAATTCAGTTGCCTTTGAATTTCGGGTGATCCCTCTTGAGCATGTATGCTTCTGCTACTTGTTCTACATCACACTTCCTTCCGCAAACAGCGAAACGCTTTGACTCGGTGAGTTTCGCGGCATTCCGACTTCGATGCCCCGGTTGCCGAAATTCAGTTGCCTTTGAATTTCGGGTGATCCCTCTTGAGCATGTATGCTTCTGCTACTTGTTCTACATCACACTTCCTTCCGCAAACGGCGAAACGCTTTGACTCGGTGAGTTTCGCGGCATTCCGACTTCGATGCCCCGGTTGCCGAAATTCAGTTGCCTTTGAATTTCGGGTGATCCCTCTTGAGCATGTATGCTTCTGCTACTTGTTCTACATCACACTTCCTTCCGCAAACGGCGAAACGCTTTGACTCGGTGAGTTTCGCGGCATTCCGACTTCGATGCCCCGGTTGCCGAAATTCAGTTGCCTTTGAATTTCGGGTGATCCCTCTTGAGCATGTATGCTTCTGCTACTTGTTCTACATCACACTTCCTTCCGCAAACGGCGAAACGCTTTGACTCGGTGAGTTTCGCGGCATTCCGACTTCGATGCCCCGGTTGCCGAAATTCAGTTGCCTTTGAATTTCGGGTGATCCCTCTTGAGCATGTATGCTTCTGCTACTTGTTCTACATCACACTTCCTTCCGCAAACGGCGAAACGCTTTGACTCGGTGAGTTTCGCGGCATTCCGACTTCGATGCCCCGGTTGCCGAAATTCAGTTGCCTTTGAATTTCGGGTGATCCCTCTTGAGCATGTATGCTTCTGCTACTTGTTCTACATCACACTTCCTTCCGCAAACAGCGAAACGCTTTGACTCGGTGAGTTTCGCGGCATTCCGACTTCGATGCCCCGGTTGCCGAAATTCAGTTGCCTTTGAATTTCGGGTGATCCCTCTTGAGCATGTATGCTTCTGCTACTTGTTCTACATCACACTTCCTTCCGCAAACGGCGAAACGCTTTGACTCGGTGAGTTTCGCGGCATTCCGACTTCGATGCCCCGGTTGCCGAAATTCAGTTGCCTTTGAATTTCGGGTGATCCCTCTTGAGCATGTATGCTTCTGCTACTTGTTCTACATCACACTTCCTTCCGCAAACGGCGAAACGCTTTGACTCGGTGAGTTTCGCGGCATTCCGACTTCGATGCCCCGGTTGCCGAAATTCAGTTGCCTTTGAATTTCGGGTGATCCCTCTTGAGCATGTATGCTTCTGCTACTTGTTCTACATCACACTTCCTTCCGCAAACGGCGAAACGCTTTGACTCGGTGAGTTTCGCGGCATTCCGACTTCGATGCCCCGGTTGCCGAAATTCAGTTGCCTTTGAATTTCGGGTGATCCCTCTTGAGCATGTATGCTTCTGCTACTTGTTCTACATCACACTTCCTTCCGCAAACGGCGAAACGCTTTGACTCGGTGAGTTTCGCGGCATTCCGACTTCGATGCCCCGGTTGCCGAAATTCAGTTGCCTTTGAATTTCGGGTGATCCCTCTTGAGCATGTATGCTTCTGCTACTTGTTCTACATCACACTTCCTTCCGCAAATGGCGAAACGCTTTGACTCGGTGAGTTTCGCGGCATTCCGACTTCGATGCCCCGGTTGCCGAAATTCAGTTGCCTTTGAATTTCGGGTGATCCCTCTTGAGCATGTATGCTTCTGCTACTTGTTCTACATCACACTTCCTTCCGCAAACGGCGAAACGCTTTGACTCGGTGAGTTTCGCGGCATTCCGACTTCGATGCCCCGGTTGCCGAAATTCAGTTGCCTTTGAATTTCGGGTGATCCCTCTTGAGCATGTATGCTTCTGCTACTTGTTCTACATCACACTTCCTTCCGCAAACGGCGAAACGCTTTGACTCGGTGAGTTTCGCGGCATTCCGACTTCGATGCCCCGGTTGCCGAAATTCAGTTGCCTTTGAATTTCGGGTGATCCCTCTTGAGCATGTATGCTTCTGCTACTTGTTCTACATCACACTTCCTTCCGCAAACGGCGAAACGCTTTGACTCGGTGAGTTTCGCGGCATTCCGACTTCGATGCCCCGGTTGCCGAAATTCAGTTGCCTTTGAATTTCGGGTGATCCCTCTTGAGCATGTATGCTTCTGCTACTTGTTCTACATCACACTTCCTTCCGCAAACGGCGAAACGCTTTGACTCGGTGAGTTTCGCGGCATTCCGACTTCGATGCCCCGGTTGCCGAAATTCAGTTGCCTTTGAATTTCGGGTGATCCCTCTTGAGCATGTATGCTTCTGCTACTTGTTCTACATCACACTTCCTTCCGCAAACGGCGAAACGCTTTGACTCGGTGAGTTTCGCGGCATTCCGACTTCGATGCCCCGGTTGCCGAAATTCAGTTGCCTTTGAATTTCGGGTGATCCCTCTTGAGCATGTATGCTTCTGCTACTTGTTCTACATCACACTTCCTTCCGCAAACGGCGAAACGCTTTGACTCGGTGAGTTTCGCGGCATTCCGACTTCGATGCCCCGGTTGCCGAAATTCAGTTGCCTTTGAATTTCGGGTGATCCCTCTTGAGCATGTATGCTTCTGCTACTTGTTCTACATCACACTTCCTTCCGCAAATGGCGAAACGCTTTGACTCGGTGAGTTTCGCGGCATTCCGACTTCGATGCCCCGGTTGCCGAAATTCAGTTGCCTTTGAATTTCGGGTGATCCCTCTTGAGCATGTATGCTTCTGCTACTTGTTCTACATCACACTTCCTTCCGCAAACGGCGAAACGCTTTGACTCGGTGAGTTTCGCGGCATTCCGACTTCGATGCCCCGGTTGCCGAAATTCAGTTGCCTTTGAATTTCGGGTGATCCCTCTTGAGCATGTATGCTTCTGCTACTTGTTCTACATCACACTTCCTTCCGCAAATGGCGAAACGCTTTGACTCGGTGAGTTTCGCGGCATTCCGACTTCGATGCCCCGGTTGCCGAAATTCAGTTGCCTTTGAATTTCGGGTGATCCCTCTTGAGCATGTATGCTTCTGCTACTTGTTCTACATCACACTTCCTTCCGCAAACGGCGAAACGCTTTGACTCGGTGAGTTTCGCGGCATTCCGACTTCGATGCCCCGGTTGCCGAAATTCAGTTGCCTTTGAATTTCGGGTGATCCCTCTTGAGCATGTATGCTTCTGCTACTTGTTCTACATCACACTTCCTTCCGCAAACGGCGAAACGCTTTGACTCGGTGAGTTTCGCGGCATTCCGACTTCGATGCCCCGGTTGCCGAAATTCAGTTGCCTTTGAATTTCGGGTGATCCCTCTTGAGCATGTATGCTTCTGCTACTTGTTCTACATCACACTTCCTTCCGCAAACGGCGAAACGCTTTGACTCGGTGAGTTTCGCGGCATTCCGACTTCGATGCCCCGGTTGCCGAAATTCAGTTGCCTTTGAATTTCGGGTGATCCCTCTTGAGCATGTATGCTTCTGCTACTTGTTCTACATCACACTTCCTTCCGCAAAGGCGAAACGCTTTGACTCGGTGAGTTTCGCGGCATTCCGACTTCGATGCCCCGGTTGCCGAAATTCAGTTGCCTTTGAATTTCGGGTGATCCCTCTTGAGCATGTATGCTTCTGCTACTTGTTCTACATCACACTTCCTTCCGCAAACGGCGAAACGCTTTGACTCGGTGAGTTTCGCGGCATTCCGACTTCGATGCCCCGGTTGCCGAAATTCAGTTGCCTTTGAATTTCGGGTGATCCCTCTTGAGCATGTATGCTTCTGCTACTTGTTCTACATCACACTTCCTTCCGCAAACGGCGAAACGCTTTGACTCGGTGAGTTTCGCGGCATTCCGACTTCGATGCCCCGGTTGCCGAAATTCAGTTGCCTTTGAATTTCGGGTGATCCCTCTTGAGCATGTATGCTTCTGCTACTTGTTCTACATCACACTTCCTTCCGCAAACAGCGAAACGCTTTGACTCGGTGAGTTTCGCGGCATTCCGACTTCGATGCCCCGGTTGCCGAAATTCAGTTGCCTTTGAATTTCGGGTGATCCCTCTTGAGCATGTATGCTTCTGCTACTTGTTCTACATCAGACTTCTTCCGCAAATGGCCGAATGCTTTGACTCGGTTAGTTTCGTGGCATTCCGACTTCGATGCCCCGGTTGCCGAAATTCAGTTGCCTTTGAATTTCGGGTGATCCCTCTTGAGCATGTATGCTTCTGCTACTTGTTCTACATCACACTTCCTTCCGCAAACGGCGAAACGCTTTGACTCGGTGAGTTTCGCGGCATTCCGACTTCGATGCCCCGGTTGCCGAAATTCAGTTGCCTTTGAATTTCGGGTGATCCCTCTTGAGCATGTATGCTTCTGCTACTTGTTCTACATCACACTTCCTTCCGCAAACGGCGAAACGCTTTGACTCGGTGAGTTTCGCGGCATTCCGACTTCGATGCCCCGGTTGCCGAAATTCAGTTGCCTTTGAATTTCGGGTGATCCCTCTTGAGCATGTATGCTTCTGCTACTTGTTCTACATCACACTTCCTTCCGCAAACGGCGAAACGCTTTGACTCGGTGAG
Source organism: Populus tomentosa (assembly GCA_018804465.1). Classification (NCBI taxonomy): domain Eukaryota; kingdom Viridiplantae; phylum Streptophyta; class Magnoliopsida; order Malpighiales; family Salicaceae; genus Populus; species Populus tomentosa. The sequence continues at coordinate 3,523 of JAAWWB010000160.1, read as the reverse complement.
TTTCGCGGCATTCCGACTTCGATGCCCCGGTTGCCGAAATTCAGTTGCCTTTGAATTTCGGGTGATCCCTCTTGAGCATGTATGCTTCTGCTACTTGTTCTACATCACACTTCCTTCCGCAAACAGCGAAACGCTTTGACTCGGTGAGTTTCGCGGCATTCCGACTTCGATGCCCCGGTTGCCGAAATTCAGTTGCCTTTGAATTTCGGGTGATCCCTCTTGAGCATGTATGCTTCTGCTACTTGTTCTACATCACACTTCCTTCCGCAAACGGCGAAACGCTTTGACTCGGTGAGTTTCGCGGCATTCCGACTTCGATGCCCCGGTTGCCGAAATTCAGTGCCTTTGAATTTCGGGTGATCCCTCTTGAGCATGTATGCTTCTGCTACTTGTTCTACATCACACTTCCTTCCGCAAACGGCAAAACGCTTTGACTCGGTGAGTTTCGCGGCATTCCGACTTCGATGCCCCGGTTGCCGAAATTCAGTTGCCTTTGAATTTCGGGTGATCCCTCTTGAGCATGTATGCTTCTGCTACTTGTTCTACATCACACTTCCTTCCGCAAACGGCGAAACGCTTTGACTCGGTGAGTTTCGCGGCATTCCGACTTCGATGCCCCGGTTGCCGAAATTCAGTTGCCTTTGAATTTCGGGTGATCCCTCTTGAGCATGTATGCTTCTGCTACTTGTTCTACATCACACTTCCTTCCGCAAACAGCGAAACGCTTTGACTCGGTGAGTTTCGCGGCATTCCGACTTCGATGCCCCGGTTGCCGAAATTCAGTTGCCTTTGAATTTCGGGTGATCCCTCTTGAGCATGTATGCTTCTGCTACTTGTTCTACATCACACTTCCTTCCGCAACAGGCCGAAACGCTTTGACTCGGTGAGTTTCGCGGCATTCCGACTTCGATGCCCCGGTTGCCGAAATTCAGTTGCCTTTGAATTTCGGGTGATCCCTCTTGAGCATGTATGCTTCTGCTACTTGTTCTACATCACACTTCCTTCCGCAAATGGCGAAACGCTTTGACTCGGTGAGTTTCGCGGCATTCCGACTTCGATGCCCCGGTTGCCGAAATTCAGTTGCCTTTGAATTTCGGGTGATCCCTCTTGAGCATGTATGCTTCTGCTACTTGTTCTACATCACACTTCCTTCCGCAAACAGCTAAACGCTTTGACTCGGTGAGTTTCGCGGCATTCCGACTTCGATGCCCCGGTTGCCGAAATTCAGTTGCCTTTGAATTTCGGGTGATCCCTCTTGAGCATGTATGCTTCTGCTACTTGTTCTACATCACACTTCCTTCCGCAAACGGCGAAACGCTTTGACTCGGTGAGTTTCGCGGCATTCCGACTTCGATGCCCCGGTTGCCGAAATTCAGTTGCCTTTGAATTTCGGGTGATCCCTCTTGAGCATGTATGCTTCTGCTACTTGTTCTACATCACACTTCCTTCCGCAAACAGCGAAACGCTTTGACTCGGTGAGTTTCGCGGCATTCCGACTTCGATGCCCCGGTTGCCGAAATTCAGTTGCCTTTGAATTTCGGGTGATCCCTCTTGAGCATGTATGCTTCTGCTACTTGTTCTACATCACACTTCCTTCCGCAAACGGCGAAACGCTTTGACTCGGTGAGTTTCGCGGCATTCCGACTTCGATGCCCCGGTTGCCGAAATTCAGTTGCCTTTGAATTTCGGGTGATCCCTTTTGAGCATGTATGCTTCTGCTACTTGTTCTACATCACACTTCCTTCCGCAAACAGCTAAACGCTTTGACTCGGTGAGTTTCGCGGCATTCCGACTTCGATGCCCCGGTTGCCGAAATTCAGTTGCCTTTGAATTTCGGGTGATCCCTCTTGAGCATGTATGCTTCTGCTACTTGTTCTACATCACCTTCCTTCCGCAAAAGCGAAACGCTTTGACTCGGTGAGTTTCGCGGCATTCCGACTTCGATGCCCCGGTTGCCGAAATTCAGTTGCCTTTGAATTTCGGGTGATCCCTCTTGAGCATGTATGCTTCTGCTACTTGTTCTACATCACACTTCCTTCCGCAAACAGGCGAAACGCTTTGACTCGGTGAGTTTCGCGGCATTCCGACTTCGATGCCCCGGTTGCCGAAATTCAGTTGCCTTTGAATTTCGGGTGATCCCTCTTGAGCATGTATGCTTCTGCTACTTGTTCTACATCACACTTCCTTCCGCAAATGGCGAAACGCTTTGACTCGGTGAGTTTCGCGGCATTCCGACTTCGATGCCCCGGTTGCCGAAATTCAGTTGCCTTTGAATTTCGGGTGATCCCTCTTGAGCATGTATGCTTCTGCTACTTGTTCTACATCACACTTCCTTCCGCAAACAGGCGAAACGCTTTGACTCGGTGAGTTTCGCAGCATTCCGACTTCGATGCCCCGGTTGCCGAAATTCAGTTGCCTTTGAATTTCGGGTGATCCCTCTTGAGCATGTATGCTTCTGCTACTTGTTCTACATCACACTTCCTTCCGCAAACAGCGAAACGCTTTGACTCGGTGAGTTTCGCGGCATTCCGACTTCGATGCCCCGGTTGCCGAAATTCAGTTGCCTTTGAATTTCGGGTGATCCCTCTTGAGCATGTATGCTTCTGCTACTTGTTCTACATCACACTTCCTTCCGCAAAAGCGAAACGCTTTGACTCGGTGAGTTTCGCGGCATTCCGACTTCGATGCCCCGGTTGCCGAAATTCAGTTGCCTTTGAATTTCGGGTGATCCCTCTTGAGCATGTATGCTTCTGCTACTTGTTCTACATCACACTTCCTTCCGCAACAGGCGAAACGCTTTGACTCGGTGAGTTTCGCGGCATTCCGACTTCGATGCCCCGGTTGCCGAAATTCAGTTGCCTTTGAATTTCGGGTGATCCCTCTTGAGCATGTATGCTTCTGCTACTTGTTCTACATCACACTTCCTTCCGCAAATGGCGAAACGCTTTGACTCGGTGAGTTTCGCGGCATTCCGACTTCGATGCCCCGGTTGCCGAAATTCAGTTGCCTTTGAATTTCGGGTGATCCCTCTTGAGCATGTATGCTTCTGCTACTTGTTCTACATCACTACTTCCTTCCGCAAACGGCGAAACGCTTTGACTCGGTGAGTTTCGCGGCATTCCGACTTCGATGCCCCGGTTGCCGAAATTCAGTTGCCTTTGAATTTCGGGTGATCCCTCTTGAGCATGTATGCTTCTGCTACTTGTTCTACATCACACTTCCTTCCGCAAACGGCGAAACGCTTTGACTCGGTGAGTTTCGCGGCATTCCGACTTCGGTGCCCCGGTTGCCGAAATTCAGTTGCCTTTGAATTTCGGGTGTGGTGATCCCTTCTTCTCATGTATGCTTCTGCTATTCTTCTACATCACACTCCGTCCGCCCAAACGGCGTCACGCTTTGACTCGGTGAGTTTCGCGGCATTCCGGCATCGATGCCCCGTGTTGCCGAATTCAGTTGCCTACTGAATTTCGGGTTGATCCCTCTTGAGCATGTATGCTCTGCTACAGTTCTACATCACAGACTT
>JAAWWB010001656.1:0-25996 GCA_018804465.1 Populus tomentosa | reverse complement strand
AATGGATAATCCATCATCAGAATAAAATTTGCTTGGTAATTAGTAAATTGTTAAATAAATTCAATTAGAATCAGGTAAAACCATGATTTTATGTGAAATATAAATACTACAAGTTGAAAAGAAATTAGAGGCTTAACCTATTAGTTAGCCAACCTTTCCTATTTATATATATAGGGCAATATACAATAGTTAATGTAGAGATTACAACACTAGATTAATCCAATAAATTTCCTAGATAAATATAGTATACAATATGCTCCCTTAAGCTGAGGGTGAAGGATTCACCCGAAACTTGAATTGAAAAACAGTAAAAGAAGTAATAGGAAGTGGCGAAGTAAAGACATCTACAAGTTGATCCTAAGAAGAGATAAAAGGAATCTGAATCTCCTTAATGGCAACCTTGTCACATACATAATGATAATTATCCTCAACATGTTTTGTACGAGCATGAAAGATAGGATTTGCAGACAAATAAGTAGTACCGAGATTATCACACCAAATGAAAAGAGCAAAACTAAGAGTAATCTGCAAATCTGACAATAAATATTGTAGCCAGATAACCTCAACAGTGTTGTCTATTAATGCTTTATACTTGAACTTGGTAGAAAAGTGAGCAACCATGCGTTGCTTGCTTGATTTCCATGAAATTGGTGTATGACCAAAGAACACAAGGTAACCACTCGTAGACTTGCAATCATCAAGACTACCCGCCTAGTCTGCATTAGGAAGGCCATGTAAAGCAAAAGAGGAGCTACAAGTGATATGTAAGCCATGAGAGACTGTACCTCGAAGATAACGCATAATGCGTTTAACGAAATAGGAATCTGTAGGAGCTTGCATAAACTGACAACTCTTTTAATAGCAAAGCAAATGTCTGGTCTCTTAAAAGTGAGGTATTGAAGAGCACCCATGATTTGATGAAACTGTGTAGGATCATAAAATAAGCAATCATGCATCACTGTAACTTTGGAGGTAGAAATAGGAGTATCAACAGGTTTGCAAGAGGACATACCAGCTCGAGTAAGTATGTCAAGAATATACTTATTTTGTCATAAAATCAGACCCATACCGGTGGATTTAACCTCAAATCTGAAAAAATCCATCTACTGGAAAGTACACAGGCCTCGTCTGTGGACATTGTGGCGAATCAGGACACTCAAAACAGAGGTGTTATGAGATCATTGGGTATCCTGAATGGTGGGATTTCTCAAAGAAACCAAGGAAGAAATTTGCAGGAAAAGCCATGATGACCACGGCTGAAGTCCAAAATACCGCTGCTGCTGATGAATTACCCGCTGCTGATAATCTGCCGCCTACTGTTAATGTTGCTCATGCTAGCAGTACTGGTAAGGCAAATTCATTCTCTGCAATTACTAAAGATGATAATTGGATAATTGATACAGGTGCATCAGATCATATGGTTAAAGATACTGGTCAGTTACAATCTCTCCAATCTTCCACACATTCCTTTATTTCTACAGCTAACGGAAGTACCTCCCCTACTGTTGGGGAAGGCACTATCACCTTGACTCAACAAATCACGTTGAATTCAGTTCTTGTTGTCCCATCTCTTGAACATAATTTGTTGTCAGTTGGCCAAATTACTTCTGCTCTTAACTGTACTGTAACGTTCTGGCCATTATTCTGTGTGTTTCAGGACATTCTGACCCGGAAGATTCTTGGTTATGGTGTTAAACGTGGCATACTCTATTATTTGGAACTTACAGAAACTGGAGGACAGAGATTCGGCCAAGCATATCAAACTAGAAGTTCAGATACAGATCGAGCAAAAATATGGTTATGGCACCAACGATTGGGACATCTTTCATTTGGATATCTTAGAAAATTACAACCGCATCTTTTTAACGTAGTTCATGATTCTGAGTTTCATTGCAATATTTGTGAAATGGCTAAAAGCCATCGTATTACTTATTTATCGAGTTTGAATAAAAGTTCAGAACCTTTTGCCATAATACATTCTGATGTATGGGGTCCTGCAAAAATTCCTACCATATCAAAAGCCCGTTACTTTGTTACTTTTATCGATGAATGCACTAGAATGATTTGGATATCTTTGCTACACAAAAAAAGTGATGTGTTTAGAGCATTTCAGGAATTTCATCGTATGGTGGGTACTCAATATCAGAAACAGATTCGTAGTTGGCAAACTGATAATGCTATGGAATTCCTGGATACTTCTGTTCAAAAGTATCTACATCACTATGGAATTCAGAATCAAACTTCATGTACTTATACTCCACAACAGAACGGGTTGGCCGAGCAGAAAAACAGGCAAATTTTAGAAGTGGTTCGTGCCTCTCTTTTTGGCATGCACATGCCGCGGTACTACTGGGGAGAAGCTGCAAAGTCTGCTGTGTATTTGATCAATCGAACACCTTCTCGAGTGATAGGTTTTCAGACACCCCAACAGCGAATGCAGTCGTTATTGTCCACCCCGCACCTTCCAAACCTAGAGCCTAGAGTGTTTGGGTGTACTGCTTATGTTCACATTCCAAAGGTGTTACGAACGAAACTTGATCCATGTGCCACTCGATGTGTCTTTGTTGGCTATTCAGACTTCCAGAAAGGGTACAGATGCTATGATCCTCACACTCAAAAATTACACGTCACATTGGATGTTTCCTTCCGTGAGACTGAGCCTTTTTATTCAAAGGAAGGTTCCATAATTTCCTCTCAGGGGGAGCAATCCAGCACCAAACAGTTACCACAAGAGAGTGACGGGACTGAATTTGCTGAGGTATAACAGATGATTGAACAACTTGGGAACAATAGCACTGATGAGGAATCACAGGGCAGAAGCATTGCTGAGGAGTCATCCCGAAATATAGAGTTGCCATTGTTAACACCAGCAACCAATGAATCTTCTCATAATGGTGAATCCCAGGTAATCCTAAACCCCATATCTGATGAGTCAAATGCCATTACTGATATCCCTTATGTCCAGGATGTTCATCCTACTTCAGCCCCTAGCTGTTCCGATATCCCTTATGTCCAAGATGTTCATCCTACTGCAGCCCCTAGATGTTCCCAACGATCAACCAAGGGTGTCCCAAAGAAACAGTATGAACCCGATCATAGAGTCAATATCCAATATCCAATCAACAATTATGTCTCTAACCATAGGTTATCTGAATCATATGCACTCACTATTAATCAATTATCCAATATATCCATCCCTAGTAATGTGCAGGAAGCTTTGACAGATCCAGCTTGGGCCACGACAGTGAATGAAGAAATGCAAGCTTTGCAAAGGAACTCTACTTGGGAACTTGTCTCCCTACCCGAAGGAAAAAAAACAATTGGATGTTGTTGGGTGTTCACTGTGAAACTTAAAACCGATGGCAGCATTGACAGGTTTAAAGCCCGGTTGGTTGCAAAGGGGTATACGCAAAAATACGGCGTAGATTATCAAGAGACTTTTGCACCGGTTGCCAAGCTTGACACAATCTGGATTCTCATATCTATAGTAGCCAATCGGGAGTGGCCTTTGAAACAGTTTGATGTTAAAAACGCATTCCTCAATGGGGACTTAGAAGAAGAAGTGTATATGGACTTGCCACCGGGTGTGAAATGCAACTCTGCAACTATGAGCCAAGTCTGTCGTTTGAAGAAGTCTCTATATGGGTTGAAACAATCCCCTAGAGCTTGGTTTGGTCAGTTCTCATCTGCCATGATAGCATTCAATTACAAACAGAGTAATGCAGACCATACTCTGTTTATAAAGCACCAAAACGGGAAGGTAACAGCTCTTATTGTTTACGTGGACGACATGGTGTTAACAGGGGATGATCCAGAGGAGATGCAGCTCTTACAGGAACATTTAGCTGCTGCATTCGAAATGAAAAGCCTTGGAGAACTCAGATACTTCTTAGGCATTGAAGTTGCCAGATCAGCTCACGGGATTTCTATGTCACAACGCATGTGCTTGACCTGCTAACCGAGACAGGCATGCTTGCTTGCAAACTAGCATCAACCCCTATGGACATCAACCACAAGCTCGGCATATTTCCTAATCAGATTCCAACAGACATGGGTCGCTATCAACGGTTGGTTGGTCCACTGATTTATTTATCCCATACAAGACCGGACATCGCCTATGCCATCAGTGTCGTAAGTCAATTTATGCATGCACCCAGCGAAGAACACTTGCATGCCGTGAATAGAATTTTACGATACTTAAAGGGTACCCTAGGTAAAGGTTTATTATTCTCAAAACATGGAGTCTCCAACATTGAGGGATATACCGACGCTGATTGGGCAGGGGATCAAACAACCAGAAAATCTACATCAGGCTACTTTACTTTTGTCCACGAAAATCTGGTTACATGGCGGAGTAAGAAGCAAAAAGTGGTGGCCAGGTCAAGTGCGGAGGCAGAATTTCGAGGTATGGCTCATGGGGTATGTGAACTATTATGGATTCAGAGGGTTCTGACAGAATTAGGGATTCACTTTACGGATCCAATGACTTTATATTGTGATAATAAGGCAGCCATTTCCATTGCGCAAAATCCTGTTCAACATGACCGAACCAAGCATGTTGAAATTGATCGTCACTTCATCAAAGAAAAATTAGATCAGAAACTCATACAATTTCCCTTCGTTCAGTCAGCATATCAGTTAGTTGATATTCTTACCAAGGCCGTTTCAGGACCGGCATTTCAGCGAATAATTACCAAGTTGGGCATGACGGATATCTATGCTCCAACTTGAGGGGGAGTGTTGACAATTAATTGAGATTCTGCAATCTGATTAATTATAGGAAGTAGATCAAATAGTAATTTGTAATCTGATTATTGACTATTCTAATCAATTCTTGTATAGGCAGTAATTATGTGAATCTGATCGATTATAGGAGGCATATCAAATCGTGTACAAAATTAATACACTTTCTTAGAATAGGATTGTTACCTGTTCAGAGCTCTGCCTATTCAGAGCACTGCCTATTCAGGGCATTGCCTATTCAGAGCTCTGCCTATATATTTCCTCCTACAAGCAGAAGAATACTAATGAAAAATTCAGCCTGTATACATTATTGTTTTCTACAATAAATAACAATGGAAAAATTACCTCAGCTAAAAAGAATTCTAAGTATACATCGAATCAAAATTATTAAACTCCATCAAGCATTTCACTTGAATATACACATGAATCGGTTGAACACCATTTCTATATCAATTCCATGCCTTCTTTCAATCATTAACTCTTCTAATTAAATTTTTACATAATATAAATAATAATTGCATGCTTATTTTTTTTGTCAAAATCAAATATATTAATAAAATATATTTAAACTTAATAATAAACACACATATGATATTAAACATTACAAATATATTTTAAATTAAAAAAATTAAAAATCAGCATCTATTAATTTTGATTTAATTCATTTAGATTTTCAACTTTTAATAAAATATTAAAACATATTTTATAAGGTTACCCGCAATAACTAGTGGGTAATTATGCTAGTTGTTTCTTCATAAAAGTAGAAATCCTGCAGAACTTTATCTTCAAACCTTTCCTGATAATTAACCAATTTCAAACAAACCAATGATACATGCCCCTCTTGGCTGACTGCAAGTTATTAAAAGGCATGCACCAGGTCTTTGCCAGTAGCAGTTCTAATTGCAAAGGGGGATCTCCTGAAAATGATATTCATCTATCATACCAGATACTGTTCAGACCCCACCGAAAAGTAAAATGCTTCTCCGTACAATAATACACCAGGTGCCTGATGATGGAGACTGGTGGTGGGGCACGAACATGTGATCTTCGTCACCGCTGGTCCGGCAAGTTTATGTTTAAAGAAAATTGGTGTGGTATGAGTTTATGGATAGCAAAATAAAGATACAAAACTAAGAACAAGAATAACATTCGAGAGGAAGGTAATTTTATTAACTGTTTTTTCTTATGTATTCCTTTATAGATATTGAATTATATTTCTGATTACAAATCTATTTATAAACAAGTATTATGTGGACTTAATTGATTGACCATTTTTGAATCAATTAATCGATTCATTTAATTCAACTGGTAGTCCGGTTCTTAATTGATAAAATGATTTCTCTGTTTTTTAAAAAAACTGAAATCTAGTTTTTTTTTAACATACTCTCTTAAATTTGATATCTTTATAACTTATAACATGTCTTTTATTTTGACAAAAACATTATGCTTGAGTGGCTAAATGAAAATGTCAGTGATTTGGTCTTAAGTATTCTTGTTTGTAATGCAATTTCATTGATCATAAAATATCTTTTGTGCTTACTTCTGTCATTTTTTTGCCAAGGCAATGACTGATGTTGCATGGCTCTTAGCTAGCTACTTCTCTCTGGTCCTATGCTACTTAATGCAGCGAGATCTGGCATGCTTTTGTTGACTTTAAATTGAGGGCACCAGATTAATTCAATTTAATTTGATTCTATATAGTCATTCAAAAAAATATTAAGGCCTTGAAACCTTTGAGTTTGACGAAACATAAGCCAAACTGAATAGAAGAATTCATAGAAGATACGATAGACTGTATTAACATTATAGAATAAATGCTAGAAAACTACACATAGTACCCTTAAATCTGTGTATTATATAATTAGTGTTATCCTCAGAAATAACTTCAAATTTAAGTGAACCTCCGTGGTACTTAGAAGCAGTGGGGCATACTTGAGATCAGTCAGACCTGTATTCTTGATTATTAGATTGAAGACAAAACCATGTGATGGTCTCGTCATCAGCTAATTAATCTCTTGACTAGACTTCATGAAGGGCTCATCACAGCTGGCTTATTGCATCGGGAATCTCTAGCAATGTAGTATCCTTGCATCTATAAATACATGTATATTTAGGTTGACAAGCATCACAAGTCTTCACATTTCTGATAACTCTCTTACTCAACTAGTCTTTTGAGGATTTGTTTTCTTGTTCATTCATATCAAATAATGGGTTTCCGTTTGTCAGCAATTGTGCGTGCTAAGCAAGTCCTTCAGCTTTCTCCATCCGCAGCAAGCCAAGCAGCCTCTAATGTCCCAAAGGGCTGCCTAGCAGTTTATGTTGGAGAAATCCAAAAGAAGAGATTTGTCATTCCAATATCGTACCTGAACCAGCCTAATTTTCAAGAGTTGCTAAGTCAAGCTGAAGAAGAATTCGGATATGTTCATCCTATGGGTGGTCTAACAATTCCTTGCAGAGAAGACATTTTCCTTGCTGTCATTTCTTGCTTAAGTCAGTCGTGAAAGCAGTCGATGGCAAAGATCAAATTTAACGCTTTTTTTTTTATCGTGTGAGAAACACTGTTGAATTAGACATTTGTGAGCATCTTGTACGGACTACGTACTGTGCATACCTTTTTTCTTCCTCAGGGAAATGAATATGTTTCACAGTTTTTGAAAACTGTGTTATTGCAGTTTTGTCAAACCCGTTTTCCAATTCGGAAAGGGAATTGACAAGCATTAATCAATGATTTTTTTATTCATTTTCTGTTCTATTATAAATTACCAACTTCAATTCGATTGTGCATGATCCTCTGTCAAATATGATATTATTTGTCCTTGCTTAAATTGTGTTTCTACACCACAAAATAATCTAGATCTCTCTTCTTTTGAATCCATTCACCGCATTACACAGTTAGCCTGCTGAGACCGTGTACAGTAAAAAATAACTGACCTGGTGATGTCTTTCGGTATCGATTTGTTTTCGCCTACTTCCATTTCAAAATTATATTTGGGCAAGAGTTATCATATGAGGACACTTCAGAAGCTAAATTTGCACCATACAGGTCGTTGCTCCTCCAAAAAATGAATTAAGAACCATACACTAGACAATAATTGTAGGTTATTAAGTTTTGATTTCTGCGTCAGCACTGCTTATCACTAGCTTGAAAAGTTTGGTTGTCATGGGGACAGGTACAGGTAGAGAGCGTCATGTGAACTTCAGGGGTCTTGTCTTGTAAGTTGACGCAATTAATGATTATGAAAGGCTGGAATAGTGGAATCTGCTCGCTAGTACATAACAGGTTGTAATGTTCGCTACAGTTTGCTTATATATCTCATATTTTGGGTTGATGATACCGTGTTGAAAGAATGCCTAAAAAAGGTGTACATGATCCGAAGTGTTGTTAAGGAGGAGGTCACCTAGAAGATTTCTACGTATGAATAAAGACCAAGTCTTTAGGAATAAGATGTTGTTTTATCCTAGCTAGTTTATTTTCTTCTATGTTAGTTATCCTTCTTTACTCAATTTGTTCATAATCTCTATAAACAAATTGGTATCACAGCATTTATCTTGAGTGATTTGTGAGTTGAGAGCACCTATAAACACAAACCAAACCACAAAAACAAAAACAAAAAAAACAACACAATGAAAACCAAAACAACCAACTCACATGTTTCACCACCAATTTTTTATGGAGATAACTATGAAGCTTGAGCTATTAGAATGACAGTCCATCGATCTTGAAGCATTAGATCTTTATGAGGTATACTACCAGAAAATTAACAAATACTAACATAAACATCGATGAAAATTTTCTGTCAGTATATTATGATGACATTTATCGACACAATTTTCCATCCTTGTATTCGTTGGTAAACACTGACATAAAAAATTATGTCGGTAAAACTGTTAAATCTGGAAGTAGCGGTAGAGGAAGATTACATCATTCCTAAAATGCTTGTAAATCCTACGATGTCTCAACTGAAGGTTCACAAGGAAAAGAATACAAGAAAGTCTAAAGCTAGAGCCTGCTTATATGTTGTCGTGTCGAGTACAATATTTACAAGAATCATGAACCTGAAGTCTGCAAAGGGCATTTAGGACCATCTAAAAAAGGAATACCAGAGAAATAAAAGAACAAAAAATACAGGTGCTCAATTTGATGAGAGAATTTGAAATGCAAAAGATGAAGGAGAGAGAAAACATCAAAGACTATATTGACAAGTTGCCGAGTATAATAAACAAGGTGAGATTGCTTGGTAAAAATCTACCTGATGAATATGAATCTAAGATTTAATCATTCAAATAGTCATAAGATTTCTCCAGTATATCCTTATGAGAATTGGTAAATGCATTACAAGCACATGAGCAAATAAGATTGATGAGACAAGAGGAATTTGTGTAGGGTGCTTTCCAAGCAAAACCACAAAACTTAGGAAAAGGCAAAGACAAGAGAATCAATAAGAAAAAGAAAAAAAACTGAAAATTATAGAAACAATGAGGAATCATATCCACCATGTCCATGCTAAAAAAAAAATCACCTATAAAGAAAGTGTTGGTGGAGATCAAATGTCAAATGCAAAAAATATGGTTAGATAGGACACATAAAGAGACTTTTGGTTTTCATTTGCTCTAAACCTAATAGAGTAGGAGAGAATAGTTTTTCCTATCAATATAGGCAATGAAGAATTGTGGCATAGAAGGCGCGGGTATTTTCATCTTGCTGGACTATTATATATGCAGAGACAACCTAATGAGAGGTGTTCCATGGATGGAGAACATGCTAGTAGACTGTATGGATTGTCAATATGGAAAGAAATCTATAAAACCTTTTCCTCAGACCATATGGGAAGCATCCCACAAACTTTAGCTGGTGCACACAAATATTGGAGGCCCTCAGAGAACAACTTCACTAAATGGTAATAGATATTGTATAGCCTTTATTGATGATTATACTAGATTATTTGGATTTATTTTCTTAAATTCAAATATGAAGTTGCTAAGGTATTCTGGAAGCAGAAAATATAAATGGAAAATAAAAAGGCTGCAAAATGTAAATTATAAGATCTAATAATGGGAAAGAATACACCAATGAAAGCTCTCAGTAGTTCTGTGAAGAAGCTAGCATTAAGTACCAACTTACAACACCATACACACCACAACAAAATGGTGTGAGAGAGAAAAAAATGGGATAACCATGAAGATGACTAGATGTATGCTGCATGAAAAGGAGCTGCCAAAGAAATTATAAGCTGAGGCTGCGAACACATTAGTTTATCTGATGAATAGGTTGCCAACCAAAGCTTTGCAGAAAAGAACTCCATTTGAAGCCTGATTTGGATATGAACCCAACCTGTAACATTTTAAGAACTTTGGTTGCCTTTGTTGCACTTATGTGCCTTAGTTTAAAAAATACAAGATGGATAGGAATGCAAAAACTGAAGTATTTATTAGATACATTAGCCCATCCAAAACTTATTGAATTTTTCAACCATAAAATGGGAAAACTTCAGTAAGTAGGGATGTTAATTTTATAGAGGATAAACAATGTAAATGGAAGGAACCAAAAGAGAAGCAGAAATCACCTCTTTGGCAAAATGTTAATGACAACAAAGATGATGAGCCAGTTAGAGGTACAAGGTTATTATTTGATATTTGTGAGAGAAGTAACATTGTTGTTTGGGAACCTATAGAGTTTGAGGAGGCAATGGAGAATGACAAGTGGATTGAAGAAATAAAAGAGGAGCTTAAATGATTGAAAAGAATGATACGTGGGAGTTGATGAACAAACCTCTACATAAAAAGGCCATTGGAGTTAAAGGGGTCTATAAAACCAAACTTAATGTAGATGGTTCTATAAACAAATACAAGGCTAGATTAGTTGTAAAGGGTTATGCTCAAGTGTTTGGAATATATTTCCTAAAGATTTTTATACTTCTAGCACGACTTGATACAATCATAATGCTACTTGCCTTGTCAACATATAAGGGATGAAAAATTTACTAGTTAGATTTAAAATCTAATTTTTTGAATGGTTATCTATAGGGGAGATTTTTATAGAACAACCTAATGGTTTTTAAGTCAAGGGGAAATAAGAGAAGGTTTATTTGTTAAAGAAGACATTATATGGTCTTAAACAAGCTCTCAAGACATGGTAAAACAACATTGATGAACATCTTCATATACTTGGCTTTGTTAAAAGTTCAAGTGAAGCCATATTATATGCAAGGGGAATGGGCGTTAATTTGATTATAGGATTTATTTATGTTGATAATTTGCTTGTAATAAGAAGCAATGAGAAGCTAACAAAACAGCTTAAAGTTGAAATGCTCTGTAAGATTAAAAGAATGGGAGGAGAAGAGAAGAGCTGTAGACGGGAAGACTAAAGAGATACAGAAGAATGTATTTTCCTTAATAATCTTTTACTGTTACATGATGGTCTTATATAATACCATCTTAAATTCAAAATAAATCCTATAATCAAGAGTACAATTAATGATAAGATATACACATATTTTCTAATGTGATCACGTTATCTTCAGATTCAATGAATATCTCTTGTGCAGGTATGATCAGGTATGGTCAGGTATGAGCAGGTATGAGCAGGTATGATCAGGGATAACAATCCCTGATCATGATCTCTCCAGTATCCAGACTTCTTGATAATTATCGTACTCCCTGATCATGTTTATCTTCAATATCAATATTATCTTTATTGTAGATATGCTTGGAGATCACGATTATCTTCAGTAGTAGCAATCTCTCTTGTTCAGGTATGATCAGGTATGAGCAGGTCAGGTCAGGTCAGGAATATCAATCCCTGATCATGTTTATCTTCAGTACCAGTATTATCTTCAGGAGATTGGATAATATCGTTAACAGAGATTACGATTATCTTCAGTAGTAGTAATCTCTCTTGTTCAGATATGATCAGGTATGAGCAGGTCAGGTCAGGGATATCAATCCCTGATCATGTTTATCTTCAGTATTAGTATTATCTTCAGGAGATTGGATAATATCGTTAACACGCCCCCGCAATCTTGACGGGAGGTCACAAACGTGAAGATTGGAGCACAAAAAATTAAATCGTGCTGTAGAGAGTGGTTTTGTGAGAAGATCGGCTAGCTGATCACGAGTAGATAAAAACCTGACTATCAATTTCTGTTGAGAAACCAGATCTCTGACGAAGTGAAAATCAATTTCAATGTGCTTTGTTCGGGCATGGAACACCGGATTGGAGGATAGATAAGTAGCACCTATATTGTCACACCAAAGAGTGGGACTTGTGGAGAGTGGCAGACCAAGTTCGGCAGCTAAATATTGTAACCATTGGAGTTCGGCTGCCGTGTCCGCGAGAGCCTTATATTCAGCTTCAGTACTGCTGCGAGCGACTGTAGCTTGCTGTTTGCTTCGCCAGGAAATTAAAGTGGATCCAAGGAATATACAATAAGCACCCACAGAGCGACGATCATCTATGTCCCCTGCCCAATCTGCATCAGAAAATGCTTGAAATGTGAATGAATTGGAGCAAGACAACAGTAAGCCGTATGATATTGTTTGCTTGAGATAACGCAGGATCCTCTTAACACATAACCAGTGGGATTGCTTTGGTTGATGCATGAATTTACTAACACGATGCATGACGAAAGCAATGTCAGGCCGAGTGAAAGACAGATACTGCAAGCCACCAACAATGCTTCTGTATAGAGTAGGATCTTCAAACGTTGCTGTATCTGTTGCTGTCAAGTTGACAGAAGTGGACATTGGAGTTGAACACGGCTTGGCACCATCCATCTTGGACTTTTGGAGCAGATCAACAATGTACCTGCGTTGAGTTAAGTAGAGACCTGCAGCATAACGTAAGGCTTCAACACCTAAGAAAAAACTTAGAGAACCAAGATCAGTGATAGCAAATTCTGTGTGTAGGTGTTGGATAATATCCTGGACAGCAACATCATTAGAGCCGGTGATGATAATATCATCAACATAAATAAGAACATAGATGATGCTGGTGGTGCCATTGAGAACAAAGAGTGACAAATCAGCTTTGCTGGCAACAAATCCGAGTTGTAGCAACACAGCAGCAAGCCGAGAAAACCATTGACGAGGCGCCTGTTTAAGGCCATATAAGGACCGCTTGAGTTTGCAGATATATTCAGGGAATTGAGGATGTTTAAAACCTGGTGGTTGATCCATGTACACCTCTTCTGAAAGTGTGCCGTGAAGGAAGGCATTTTGGACATCCAGCTGACGAATTTTCCAGTGTTTACATACTGCAATCGACAGAACCAACCGGATTGTTGCAGGCTTCACTACCGGGCTGTAGGTTTCATTGAAGTCCACCCCGAATTGTTGATGAAACCCCTTAGCAACAAGGCGTGCCTTGTATCTTTCAATAGAGCCATCAGCTTTCCTCTTTAGCTTGAAGATCCAGCGACAGCCAATGACATTTAACTTGCGAGATGGAGGAACCAGTTCCCAGGTGCTATTCCGGAGCAAGGCATCAAACTCAGTGTTCATGGCAGACCTCCAGTGAGAAGATTTTGAGGCTTCAGTAAAGGAAGTGGGTTCTTTGTAGGGAGGAGAAGCAGTAGCTAGCAGTGCTCGGGGCAGGGGATACAAGGTTTGTCCATCAGAGGATTTTTTTGGTTTGGAAATGTGGTTCTTTGATCTTGTTACCATCGGGTGATTGTTGGATGGAGGTGGTGGTATGTCTGTGGGATGCGGCAGTGGCCTGGGTGGAGAGGATGGAGCTGTAACATCAAGTAATGGAGGTGATGGTTCCGGGTTGGAAGAGCAAATCGGCAGAGGAGCATCCATGTTTGGCAATGATGGAGGAGCATTTGTACCTGCAGGTGTTAGTGATATAGAGGGAAAAGTGTGCGGAAATGAAACAGTAACTGATGTAGTGTTTGGAGAAATAGTCGAATGATTTTCAATATTTTGGTACGGGAATTTGTTTTCATCGAAAACGACATGACGGGACACATAAACTTTACCTGTTGCAAGGTCAAGACATTTATATCCATGATGGTCCGAACTATAACCAATAAAAATGCAATCTTTAGATCTGAAATCAATCTTGTGTTTGTTGTATGGTCGAAGATAAGGCCAGCATGCACACCCAAAAACTTTAAGAAACCGATAATCAGGAGTATGACGAAAAACAATTTCGTATGGAGATTTTTGATTGAGAATAGGAGTGGGAAGACGATTGATGATATATGTGGCTGTGAGGAAAGCATCTTCCCAAAATTGTTGTGGGAGTTTAGAGTGAGAAAGTAATGAAAGACCAACCTCAACAATTTGTTTATGACGACGTTCAACTGCACCCATTTGCTGATGAGTGTATGGGCAAGCTTTACGATGGTGAATGCCTATTTGAGTTAATAGTGTTGACATACGACGGTATTCACCACCCCAATCAGATTGAATATTTTTTATTGAACGATTAAACTGACGTTCAACTGAAGTTTTAAAGAGCAGAAAAACTTTTTCAACATCCGATTTTAGTTTAAGAGGAAATAACCAGATGAATTTGGTGCAATCGTCTAAAAAACATACATAATAACGAGCGCCACTGTTTGACAAGATGGGTGATGGTCCCCAAACATCAGTGTGCACTATGTCTAAAGGATGAATAGATTTATGATTGCTGGAATGGAAAGATAATTGACTACTTTTAGCTAGTTGACAATCCGAACAAACTGGAAGCTTTTTATTTGCAACAGGTAACGTAAATGCGGAAATAGTTTTTTGAATAACTGGAAATGATGCATGGCCAAGTCGGTGGTGCCATATTTGATAAGACTCTCGTACAGCAGTGAGTGCATGAGAGGAGAATTTGTCCGACAGGTTGGAGAAGGAATATAGCCCATCTTTAAAGGTGCCTCGATGAAGGATTTTCCCCAAGTAGTCCTTAATAAGAAAAAATTGATCATGAAATTCAAAAAACACTAGATTATCATTGCAAAATTGTTGAACAGAAATGAGATTTTTTTGAATTTCAGGAACAAGTAATAATTGTTTGAGCACAAAAGGGGTTTTGGATGGAGTAAAAATAGAAGAACCAACACGAGAGATTTGCAAACCTGCACCATTGCCAACAAGAACGTGATCTGAACCAGTATAGTCATCACTCTGAAGATTTAAGTTGTCCATGTTATTGGTGAGATGATGTGTAGCACCAGTATCAGGGTGCCAATCAGATGCAGAAACCGACCTTGTTGTAGCCATTAGCCCTTGCGGAGTGTTGAATTTTGCAGAATTGTCACGGTATGTGACATCAAATCGATGGTAGCATTTTTTGGCAGAGTGACCAGGTTTATCACATACCTGGCATATCATAGCATCTCTATGAAAATTGTTCCTGCCATTTGAATTATTAGAGGATGAAGCATCTCGAAAATAAGCATCTCTGAAATTTCTTCCTCTGCCTCTATACATATTTCGCCCTCTGTAGGAAGAAGAGTGTTGCTGGCGAGTAGCTACATGAACAGCAGGCTGAATAGGAGGTCCATTGTTGTGTTGCAGGCGTGCTTCTGTGGTGAGTAAGAGGGCATAAACTTCCTCTAAGGTGACAGGATCTGTCCGTGCGGTGATGGCAGTGACAAGAGAGTCATAATCATGGCCAAGACCCGACAGTAGATAGGAGATAATTTCATCACAATGAAGAGCATGACCGGCAACAGCAAGTTCATCTGTCATGCGTTTGATCTGCATAAAGAAGTCATGAGCAGATTGGGACCCCTTACGGGTGTTGACAAGTTCAGTGCGGAGTTGAATAACTCTAGCACGTGATTGAGAGGAAAAAGATTTGGCTAGAGCACACCAAATTGCAGCTGAGGTGGTGTAAGATACCACTTGGATAAGAACATTTTCGGAGATTGTAGAGAACAGAATGGCAACTATAACAGCATCCTGGCACTGCCAATGTTCATAGAGAGGATTGGCGATGACAGAGGAGGTTGCAGCAGCAGAAATTTCTTTAGATGGAGTGGGAATGGTTCCATCAAGGTAGCCAAAAATACCTTGACCACGGAAGAAGGGAATTAGTTGAGCTTTCCAGACATGATAGTTGTCTTTTGAGAGTTTTGTGACATTTATAGCAGGAGGGGAAACAAGAGCGGGAATGCTAATAGCAGCAGCATCAGAGGTATTTTCTGTAGAGGAAGCCATTTGTGTGACGTGAGTCAATGGCTCTGATACCATGTAAGATTAAAAGAATGGGAGGAGAAGAGAAGAGCTGTAGACGGGAAGACTAAAGAGATACAGAAGAATGTATTTTCCTTAATAATCTTTTACTGTTACATGATGGTCTTATATAATACCATCTTAAATTCAAAATAAATCCTATAATCAAGAGTACAATTAATGATAAGATATACACATATTTTCTAATGTGATCACGTTATCTTCAGATTCAATGAATATCTCTTGTGCAGGTATGATCAGGTATGGTCAGGTATGAGCAGGTATGAGCAGGTATGATCAGGGATAACAATCCCTGATCATGATCTCTCCAGTATCTAGACTTCTTGATAATTATCGTACTCCCTGATCATGTTTATCTTCAATATCAATATTATCTTTATTGTAGATATGCTTGGAGATCACGATTATCTTCAGTAGTAGCAATCTCTCTTGTTCAGGTATGATCAGGTATGAGCAGGTCAGGTCAGGTCAGGAATATCAATCCCTGATCATGTTTATCTTCAGTACCAGTATTATCTTCAGGAGATTGGATAATATCGTTAACAGAGATTACGATTATCTTCAGTAGTAGTAATCTCTCTTGTTCAGATATGATCAGGTATGAGCAGGTCAGGTCAGGTCAGGTCAGGTCAGGGATATCAATCCCTGATCATGTTTATCTTCAGTATCAGTATTATCTTCAGGAGATTGGATAATATCGTTAACATGCTCAAAGTATTTGAGATGACAAACCTTTGTTTGATGCCCTACTTTTTAGAAATGGAAGTGAAGAAAAATCATGATAGAATTTTCATATGAAAAAAGAAGTATGCAAAAGAAATACTCCGAAAGTTTCACATGAAAAACTGTAAAAGTAAAAGCACTCTAATGTATCAGAAGGAGAAATTCGGTAAGGATGATAGAATAGACAAAGTTGATGAAGGTTATTACAGGAGGCTAATTAGATGTTTCATGTATCTTACAGCAAACAAGAGTAGACATTACTTTTACAGTAAGCTTACTCTCATGATTCATGCATTATGCTAGTGAAATACATCTTCAAGTTGCTAAAAGGGTTGTAAGATGTATCAAAGACACAATGAATTTTGGTATAAGATATTCTCATCTTCAGAATTTTATGCGCATGGTTATTCTGATACTAACTAGGTAGGTACTATTGATGATATGAGAAGTACAACAAGTTATTGTTTTAGATTTGGATCAAGAGCATTTTCATGGTGTTAAGGAAATAAAAATGTGGTTGGTCAAAGCATAACAGAAGCTAAATATGTAGGGGCCACTGTTACTGTGAATCAAATAATTTGGATAAAAAAAAACTTGCAGATTTATGTATGAATCAACTTGAGCCTACACAGATTTATATAGACAACCAGATTGCAATTTCAATTGCAAATAACCATGTCTTCCATGGAAAGACTAAGCACTACAAGATTAAGTTGAATTTTGTAAGAGAAGTGTAGAAAGAGGGTGAAGTAAATCTGCCTTGTTGATTTTGCCATGTAATTAGCAGATTTTGATGATTTTCTGTTAAACTAAAACTCTATTTAAAAGGAGTTATTCCGTCAATATATAAAATACATCATTCTAGCTTGTCCCCCCCCTTCCACGTTAGTTATCCTGATCTTTGCTGAATTTGTTCATAATATCTATCAACATACTGGAAAGCCCTGATCAAAACATACATATTACGTTTTGAAAATAGTAAATCCTTTATCATTGGAAGTTATAACTAAGTCAGTCTGGACATTACCTCAGCGAAAAGGCGCAAATTCAAGTTTAGACTACTGTGGTTAATTGCATAAAAAAAAGAAGTAAAATTAATATCCAGAAGCATCGAAGCCTGGATCATTACTTAATTGGGCTATCTCTTTTTCAATCTTGGCACATCCTAGCTAGTTGTAAGAGCGACCTCCAGGTTAGAGCAGGTCCTGTAACATCTGATATAACTCAAAATTCGCTGTCACAACCGATGACTTCAATAATTTCATTACCGTAAGGGTCCCTAGTACGATGGTCCTTTACTCCTTTAGGCAAGTGGTGATGGAGACCAAAAGTACGACAAGCATATATAGTCAGGAAAGATGGTGCACTAGGTGTTAATTTCTATAGATATGCCATTTGAAATTGATCTTTTTCATTGCAGAATTGACATGTTACATGTGTTTCAGTTTGGTGTAATTACAAATAAATCTGATAAGCTTAATCATCTTCTGCTAAGCATTATTGCTCAAATTCATGTCAGCTTCACTCACCATTTGTTTTTTGTTTTTTTCATGAAAAGAGATTCTGCCGAACTCTATCTTAAAAACTTTTAGTGATTACCAGTTTACCTTCATACCATTGCAAGTACTTGGAATGTACCTGCAGGTCTATATATGTCGATAACGGCTTAATTTCCTGTAGATCATATACGGCTATATTTCTTACAAAGGGAAAAAGTGTCTGAAAGTCATTACTCATGCATCATACTAGATATGTTTGTGATGACTCTTTAAGGATTTGTTTATTTTTGAAAAATATAGCTAAAAGTTTTGGGACAATAACATATGCTCAAAATATACTTGAAAAATAGCAAATATAATTATATTTTAAAATATTATTTTTATACATAATTGCTATTTAGAATAGTAGACTCGTCTTAGAATATGATTTTCTACACAACTATTATTTGAAATTGCAGTTGTTTAGTGAATATTTCATAACATCTTTTTTTTTATAAATTAATTAACCTAAATAAAAATCAACAATTTTTTTTTAAAATATCCAATGATAAAAAAATAGGATCGTGATTTAATGGCAAAAGAAAAGAAAAGAAGATGATATGACAGGGAAGAAAAATAAAGGAAGAACTTTTTTTATAACTTTGTTAGAAGGTTGTTTTATTTATTTATTTACTTTTAGAATGTGCTTTTTGTATTATAATTGATATTATTTTGAATGTCTAGTTAGTGCTTCATATTTATTGAATTGTATTAAAGATTTTATTAAGATAATTGATTTTATTATGAAATTAATTATGATATCAAATGTTACAGACAACTCTGATTGAATTAAAACAAAAAAAAATTATATGAGAACTTAGCAAATTTTGCTTCTGTTCTCACAATGTCAATATCAGACCGTTGTTCTTGTGCCTGCTAGTTACAACAAAATAGGGAAATTGACATTTCAGGGGTAAGATAACTCTAAATATCTCTGTTTCCCATCTGTAAATAGTCTTACAGAACCGGTTTGATGTTAATCACTGAAGTAACAGTTTCTGTTATAATTCTGTAATCATATCTCACCACCTGCTCTTACATTGTAGTATCTACCGACTACTGTTCAAAGTTTTCAAGACATGGGACCCCTAAACTGATTAAGCATTATCGACATTACACATGGTAGGTAACTGGTGATAAATGTTCTTTTAAGGCGAATACCGCTTCATGTGAACTCACGACACTTGTCGTACGTAAACCATATTTTTTTCGACAAAAAAATCACCAATAAAAGAGACTCGACAAAAAAAAAACTTCATCTTATAAAAAAATTAAATTCTTTATATCAATCATTAATGATACGTTCAAAATGAATATCTACATAAATACTTATTCACATACACCCAATCAAGTAAGGACGAGTAGAAACAGGAAACTATTATAATAAAATTAAACTCTATTTAAAAAAAATAAAATAAATAGACTTGAAAAATCTACTATGTGGCCTGTGTCAAGAGGCATAGTGGTGACGGAGACTAAAGGCAGGACAAGACATCTCTAGCCTGGAAAGTTGATGCTTTGGATAGGAAAGGTGAAGAAAGTGCTTAACTGATTTGTCAATTGATATAGATAGATCTTTTCTTGTTTCTTATTTCCTTATCTGCATGAATTTTTATTAAGCATTTCATTCAAGCTTCATTTTAGCTTCGATTTGTGTTTGAAACCATAGCAGTTTTTTTTTTTTTTTTTTTGCGGTTTAAAGATAAATAGTTTTAGAAAAAGCTATGAAATTTAATTTTTTTAACTAAGATTTTAAAAGAGATTTTTAGTGGGATGTTACAAAACTATAATATATGTTGATTAATAAAATATTTTTAAATACATGACTAATACAAAATACAAACCGTGCCATGTAAATAAATAGGGGAAATTGAATTAATCAGTAATATCCTAAGCATTTATGAAGCAATTCTTTAAAATTTGTGGATATGCAGTGCAAACACACCATCAATTATCCCTTGTTGCGCGCCTTATGAAAAGTGAGATGATACTGAACTTTATCTAAACTCTATTAAGTGCCGGTATCAACCATGATGTCTGTTACTTACCTAGGCATGCATGTACCTGCAGGCCTGTAACGGTAACTTCTCAATATAATTAGTCTAGCTCGAGGCTATATTAATGCAGCGGGGAAAAAATAGAACTGAAAATCATTTTTCATCAGTGGTACTGGATCCTTGTTGGAAAAAGGATGTGTGCAGTAGAATCTCAAAAATAATATACAAGGAAAACATATTTTTATTAAGTATTTTTCTTTAAGCTTTTTTAAATATTCTCTCTCTTTTATGCTTCTTCATAATATTGAATTACAAGCTTTTTTTATAGGTAAGGGTCCTAGACAATTAAGGAATTAAACTACTACAAAAAAATTCTAGTTTGAATATGAATTATATTATGCTGACTGAATTGATAGACCGATTCAACTTATTCCAGTTGGTCAACTGGTTCTTAATTAGTAGACTGGTTGCCTTACTTTTCATAACCAAAATTTGGTTTATTTTCAATAGCCCCCTTAAACTTGATTTCTTCATAACTCATTACATGTCTCTCATCTAGAAAAAAACATCATATTTAAGTGACTTTGTGAAAATATTCGTAACTTGATCTTGTATCTTCTCATACTTGACTTCAGCTTCTGTATTTGCAATGCAATCTCATAGGTAATGAAATTTTATGTCAACATGCTTATTTCTATCATTAAATAATGGATTCTTTGCTAATGTAATGACTGATGAGTTGTCCATATTAATTTCATTAGGCTTCTCATATGGCATTCCTAATTTCTTCAATAATCTCCATAGCCATATGCAATGATAAACAAATAATGTAGTAGCTACATGTTCAGCTTTACATGTTGACAAAGTGATTATAGATTACTTCTGTCGCACGTCAAATCTGCACGGCATCGGCTGGTGATTTTTTGTTAATGCATTGCTTGATTTGATTGGTTCGTTGGAGTCGCCACCTAGTATTTAATTGAGGGCTACTAGAAAACCCAGGTGTACTGGTCTTGTTAGAGATTCGCGGGTAAGGAACTGGTTGTGGTTAGGGAAGGTATTAGCACCCCTAACACACCCTATCTGAGGTAAGTTGTTTCGTGGTTTGACGTGTTAAAGAAGTTTTAAAAATTTTGTCTTTTCATCGGATATCAGAAATACAACTTACGTATAAGTTAATAGTTCTTGACCATGATCCAATCAAAATGTTAAATTCTTCTTTAATCTTTGCAATTTTATCATAAAAAAAATATGTAAAAAATAAAACAAATCAATAAAACAAATACAAACAAACACATTCACTTTTACTATATTTTTGTTTCTTTTATTTTATTTTCTTTTCCTTTTCTTTTTTTCTTCCATATTTACAAAATACAAATTCAAAAACTCAAAACTAAACAAATATTACATTAAACAATTTGTAAATTACAAAATGACGTCAGGTCGACTTCTGGAGTTGCTGGAATAGTGGCGGTGCGTGGATTCACGCGCCGCCGCTGATGAAGGTGGCAGAAACCGGTGGATTGGGAACCTCTTCCTCTTCTTTGTCTTCCTGCGTCGGAGGTGACCTGCAGCAACAATAGAAACGCAACAACCAGTTGATTTTAGTTTTTATTTCCGTTGCTTTTGAAATCTGCTTCGGTTTTTTTCTTTTTAGATTTGCCTTGTTTCTCTGCCTCCTTCCTTCTCTGTTTCAGGCAGGTCGGTTTGTTATGGGTTTGTCTTCTTTCCCTCTGTTTCGGGTGGTAGATCAGGCGGCGCTACTGGCTGATGGGGAATCTGTGGCCGAGTGTGGACGGCGCTGCTGGCTGTCATTGTGGACAGCGCTGATGGCTCTGTGGGTGTGCTGCTGGATGGTCTTCAACCCTGTCGGTAACGGCTTGTGATGGCTGCGAGTCAGTGATGGTGAAGGAGAGACGACAGAGAGGGGAAGATGAATGGGGACGGCGACCTTTTTTGTTGGCTGGCTTCGTTTCTCTAGTTTTGGCTGGGGAAGGGAAAAGTGAGGGGGAGCTGCAGTCGGGGAGAAAGTGGGCAGAGTCCGGCTGGTTTTGGGTCAGAACAATCAAACCGTGGAGGGGGGTGGCTCTGTGTTGTTGGCTGGAAAAGGAAAAGAAGATGGGGGAACAATGTGGAGGCTGAGTGGAGAAGATGTTGGAGAGCCGAAATGGCAGGGACTGTGGGAGAAAAAAATTCAAGTCGGGGGAAGGGGGTGTCGGCTTGGTAGAGATAGATTTTAGGGTTAGGTTTTTTTTTTGTGTATTTTTGTTTTAAAATTGCCCCCCTTTTGTGTGTGTTGTAGAGACTAGTATTTATAGGTAAAAATATTGCTAAGTTTCCAAACTTGGTCCCTCAACTTCTTTCTTTTTGTAAATTTGATTTTTTTCTTAATTTTTTTGTATTTTTTGAAAACGAGCAATATCAACATCGACTCGATGAGAAAAATCAATGATTTTAAAAATGACGTGTGAAAAGTCCAACGCATTCGAAAGATCCTTAAAAATTTAAATTCTTTTTTAGATGACGTTGAAAATGCTAAAATGATGAAAATATATTAAAAAAACATATTTTTTGGATTTTCATTGTTTTTCTCTATTTTTGGATTTTTCTGAAAATTTGTCAAAACATGGGTCAAAAATTGGGTAGCAACAACTCCTATGAAGTCCATGTGAATGTTGTGTCTTCCATATAGAGAATAAAACTTGTAGTGCTCTTTGTATTATCAATATTTCCAGTCCAATTACTATCACTATAACCCACAAGTTCAAGCTACTAGAATAATCATAGAACAAGCAAAAATCTTGTTAAAAATCTTGAAAACTTCTCGAATGGTCTCCAATCTAGCAACAAGAGCAAAAACCTCATCATAGTCAATCCCAATCTTTTGATTATAGCTTTTTACCACTAACCTTGCCTTGTATCTCTTCACCTCTCATTTGACATTCTTGTTTTCTTTGTAGATCTAGTTAACATCTATTGGCTTTTTTCCTCTTGGTCTAGGAACCAACTTTCATGTGTCATTCTTCTTAATTGATGCAATCTTCTCATCCATAATAATTCTCTACTTTTTATCCTTTACAACTTCTTCACACACTATAAGATCACATGTAGCAAGTTGATAATATACTGTTACATCATCATTAATAGGATTAGGTACCTCATACAAGTCATCAAGGCTTCTTATCTTTCTTGGTGGACTAAATAGGCTGCTGCTACTAAAACTTTCACTAAAAGAAGAAGATAAAGGTGAATTTGAGTTAATTAGTGATTATAGAGGTGTGACTATAGGTTTTAGATGATCTTCATATATCTTCTTCTCTTCATCAAGAACTGGTAGAAATTCATATTTCTCATCCATCATCTGCCTTCCAATCCAATGTTCCTTCTTCATTAAATTCAACATCTTTACTAATCACTGTCTTTTCTTCATCAGGATTGTAAAGCTTGTATCTTTTGGGCTTTTGATCATAACCCACAAAGATCATCTTTTTGCTCTTGTTATCTAGCTTCATCCTTGATCATCTACATGCATATAATCAATGCTTCCAAATACTTTCAAGTGAGTAGCACTTGGCTTTCTTCCATTCCATACCTCTTGTGGAGTATTGCAATTCAAACCCTTAGTTGGAAACCTATTTGATGACTAGATAGCACAATCTAAGGCTTCAGCCTAAAACTCTTTAGGCATTTTCTTGGTTTTGAGAATGCTTTTTTCCATGTTAAGGATGCTTCTATTTTTTCTCTCCATCACACATTTTTTTATGGGAATCTAGGCACCATTAGGAGTCTCTCAACAACATCTCTTATCTTGATAAAAAAAAATCATTTTTTAGTGGCTTTGTGAATATATTCGCATCTTGGTTTTATGCCTTTACATACTTAACTTTAACTTGTTTGCAATGCAGTCTTATAAGTAATAAAATCTTGTGTCAATATGCTTACTTCTACATGAAATACTACATTCTTTGCTAATGCAATGGCTGATGAGTTGTCCAGATAAATTTCAGTAGGCTTCTCTTGTGGCGTTCACAATTCCTTCAATAATCTCTTGTGGCATTCTCTTTTAGCAATACATGATGTAGTTGCTACATATTCAGTTTCACATAATGACAAAGTGACTATGGATTGCTTTTTTGAACTCTATATGAATGATGTGTCTTCTATGTAGAAAACAAAACATGTAGTGTTCTTTCTATCATCCATATCTGCATCCCTATTATTATCCCTATAACTCATAAGTTCAAAGTTATTAGAATAACCATAGAACAAGTCAAAATCAATAATTCCTTTGATATATCAAAGAATTCACTTTAATGCTTTGAAGTGCGTCATAGTTGATGTCTCTATAAATCTACTAATAAGTCCTACTCCAAAAAAAAATAATATCTAAACGAGTACATGACAAATATCTCAGACTCCCAACTAAACTCTTAAATGTTGTAAAGTATAATTCACTCGAATGCCAGAAAAATAATTCACTCGAATTATTCTGTCACACCCGACATCGCGGCGGCCCTAAAAAAATAATTCTCTTGAATTATTATGGAAAAAGAACAGATTTCTGGCATTCGGTTCTTTTAAGAAAAAAACGTCTTGTTTGAGGAGTCGCCACCTAGTATTATAGTCACTAGGAACCCTAACTGGTCAACAGAGATTTTATGGCTCAGGATTGGTTACGTAAAAGGGAAGATATTATCACCCTTAAACGTTCTGCCTAAGGCAGACTGCATTGTTGGTTCTGTCTTAAATTGCTAAATATTTATTAATTTATGCTATGATGATTTGTTTAAATATTCCTGACTCTGGCGCCAGTGAATATTCGAGCTCGAATAATTCTAACTCTGGCATTGGTAAAAATTCGTAGCTACGAAAAAAAATTAGATCAATATATTTTTTTTTATTCCTTACTCTAGCATCCTTGAATAGATAAAAATAATTTTATTTTTACGCATGCACATATTTTTTATTTATCTAGCTAAATAAAATAAAATACAACGAATAAAAATAATATAAATTTAAGCCGGTATTTTTATTCCTGACTCTGGCGTCAGTGAATAAACCAATAAATTTACATTATTTTTTTTTTCATGCATACACATTTTTATTTTTCTACTTTTTTCTATTTTTTCTATTTTTTTTTTTGGGCTGGGCCGGGCTAGACCCAGCCCAGTATATGTTTTTGGTCTGGGCCCAGCTCAGCCCCTATGGGCTGGGCTAAGCCCAGCCGGCCCGGCTGGGCAAAACGAAAAATAGTAAAGGCACGCGTGACTTGTTCACGCGTGCCCGAACACTGGTGAAGGTAATTAAATTACCTTCACACAGTGTTCTTGTAACCTTGAATTGCTTTTTTAAATGAAGATGCAAAGGGACGAAGTCATACCTGCTTCTGGAGACGATGAAGAAGGCTGCGATGCTGGTGGCTGCTGCTCTCGTTCAACTGCTTTCTCTTCTCTCCCCGTTGTGCCCACTGTCTTCGTTTTTGTTTTCTTTTCTTTTTTCCTGTTCTTGAGATGAAGAAGCTGAATCGGTATGTCTGTTTCTTGAGATGAAACACAGACAATTGTAGGGATCCCTCCTTTCGGTATCTGTTACTCTCTTATTCTCTCCTTCTGTGTATGGTTTTTTTCGGGTTTTTTATGCTCTGTTTCTGTGCTGGGAGTTGCTCTGTTTTTGGGTTGTTTTTTTCGGCTCTGTTTCTCTGGGTTAATTGCTTTGTTTTTCTGGTTTTTTTTTTCTCCTGGTTCTATGATCCCCTGTTTCTTTTTTTTTTTGGGTTTTGCTACTGTTTTCTTCTCGGTTGCT
>JAAWWB010002372.1:0-26013 GCA_018804465.1 Populus tomentosa | reverse complement strand
AACTGAATAAAGATTGGATCTTTTTGAGAAGAGAGAAGAGATAGTTAAGTACCAGTGATCAGAGAGAATTGGATCCAGCAATTCAGCGAAAATGATCAAAAGGGTTGTTGGATCTAAGAGAAATAGTTTAGGAGAGAGAGTGAAAACAAGAGATTTCTTCAGGGTTTTTGGAATCAAGAGAGGAAGATCCAAGATGGGCACATCAATTGAGAGACAAAGAGGGAGGGGGGGGTTGATGACAAAAGACAGGTTTTTTAGAGAGAGAGGGTATATTTTCACTTTTTTATAAAATATAATAAATGGTTTTGGTTATTCTAAAACAAGAAAACAAACTTCAATTTAGTCCTTAAAAGAAGAAATCATTCTCTCTGTTGATGTATGTTAATATTTTCTGTCTTACGGACGCATATATCACGAAATAAAACACGCCGCTTAATAGAATAGAGGAAACTTTCGTACTTAACTGGTAGAAATATTTTTTTGGGGACTCAATTGATAATTAGATAAAACATTGGGAGCTAAATTAAAGGTTACCAAAAAAGAAAGATTTGGATGGTAAGTTTGGAATGGAAATAGGCGAGGAGGACGTTACATTACCCATAAAAACTAGAAGAGAGAAAAGACTTATGCCACGTCATTATTTGTGGGAGAGTGATTTCTTTGATCCACTTAGAGATCGTGCCATTTCAGCATTGTGATTCCCAGTCAGCTTTTTTCTAGTTACACAAATTATTACTCTCGTCTCTTGTCCAAGTCAAACCGTAGCTAGCTTTCTTTAAATATGGTAAATAATATAATCATTTAAAAAAAAATCAATTACAAACAAAACTTTCTTACTAAAATATGTTAACTACTAATTAAATAAAATTAAAAAACATACTGAAATAACAGTGTTTTTCTCAAAGAATTTATTTTTAGCTGGACGGAAGCTTATATCAATTGAAAATAGATATAAAAAAAAAATATTAAAAACATAAAAAACATGTTAAATTTACTAGATCTAGTAATCATGCCAGAACTAAGTGATTCTGAACTTGGGTCTGACGATAATACAAGACCCATGAGCTTTGGTCATGAGCTTTGGTTATGATAGTATGTCAGTATCAGACTTGTTCTTGAGTCTAACATCAAAAATAGTTGTCTGATTCAAGCAAACAATAAATAAATAAGTGACAATTATACACTTTAGTTGTCAATAGAAAAAATAAAAAGCAAATGCAAATAATCGATCAACGGCGACAATCCAACCATGATGTGTTTACACACTTCGCACCATAAAAATGACTAGATTTGGCTACCGAGAGGCGCCTCATGCGTCTCCTAAATAGTGGCGTCTCCCAATCGCTAGGGTGTGTGAAATACACGCCAACAACTTTTCAAATAAAAAATAGAAAAGACAATGCCCTCGTAGTTCTCCTAACATTTACAATGTGGTTCACGGTGAAAACATTGTATATACACAGTACCAACACGGTAATTTTCCAACGCGTTTTAAATTATATTATAATATGGAAGGTAAAACATTTTTTTTCACTTCTATTCTTTTTTTATAATTTTATGCTTAAGTTTTTTTCTTTTGTTTAATTTTTTGAATACCTAATTTCATGAGATAAAGATTTAAAGTGCAGTAAGAAATAAAATTAAAAGTGAGAAGACATCAACAAAAATAGTAAAAATCACAGAAAATGGCATAGAAGAAAAAAAAATTATGATTAATCATATTTCAGCAACAAACAAAAATAACTGGTATTGGTGTCAAAATGATCTATTTGATGAGAAAATCTTGATGATAATAGTAATTTTTTCCAATAAATATGCCTTTAAAAATAGATTGGGGTCTATCTGGATTTTTTTTATTCAATTGATTTTTGTACTTTCCAAATAATTTTTATTCTCTCTGATTTTTCAGCCATATAATGGTGGTCAAAATTCGAAATAGTAACCCCGTAGACAACTTGTCACCTAGTTAAAAAAATATTAACACTTGAGCAAGCCTGGAATTTTTTTTATAGTCAAACTGGTGGTTGACCCATTGTTGCATGAGTATTTTTATTTTGATTATTTTTTAATGGGGTTTTAACTAGTACCCTTTATATTTTGATGTGTTTGTTACTTTTTTTTATTTGAACTTTAATTAATACCCTCTCTCTCGTCTTAAAATTTATTGTTTATATTTTTTAAATAAATAGCATTTATTTCTTAATTGTTTTTTTTATTTTTATAATATTTCAAATAGACTATTCTAATTTATTTTTAACTTTTTTTCTTTGTAATTGATATAAATAAATTATATTTGTTTGATGTATTTATAAAAATAAAAATTAGTAGCCTAAGATAAAAAAAAAATACAAACACATAAATTAAAAAGAAAAATCATGGTTAAATATTCACATATTCATTGTCTCTACTTGAAAGATAAAGATTGACTTTTTATCTTGGCTTTTAAAAAGCATTGAAAATTATTTTTAGTTTATTGTTTCATTAATTTTTCTACTTTTATTTAAATTAATATCCTCTCTTTTTATAATTTAATTTTTTTAGTTCATTTTCTAAAAAGTATTATTTTTAATATTTTTTATAAATTCTCAAAGAGATTATTATTATTATTTTCTCTTATGTTTGATATAAAAATAATTTTTTCCTTGATTTATTTATAAATATAAATAATTTTTTCTTGGTAAGAAAACACAACATCCAAGATAAAAAAAATGTCCAAGTTAAAAATAAAAATCGGGGTTAAATATTTCTTTACAAACACATAAATTTAAACTATTGGTTTTTCATGAAAATAGTATTTATTTAACTTTCTTTTTTTATTTTCTTTTTTTATTGCTAGATTCATCTACAGATCGTATTTTTCTAAATTATTTTAATTTACTTCCACATCATCTTTATGGATACATCACATATTACAGTATCTTAAAAATCAATCTCGTTGATTAACATAACTAGTTGGAATGTGATCGATATGACCTAGACCATGCATTAACTATGATATTAAATTATAAAGTTTAGAACTTGAGATTTTTCTTTGAAGGAAGGAAACACATCATTAGTTCTTGTTTGATTAATATTTGAATATAAAAAAATAAATAGAAAATAGAAAAAAATGTAAGAAATAAAAATAAATCTATTTGTAAAATAAATTTACAATAAATTTTTTATATTCTTAAAATAAAAACGAAAGACTTGTAAACCATAAGAATCGATCTGCAATCCCTGTCACTTCCCCCACCTTATCCACCATCCATTCAGAACACAGCATATGCTCTTCCATGGATCCACTCCTTTTCTCCTCCACCCAGAAAATCAACACACGTTCCATTTTTGTCTACACCCTTTAAGACACAAACACTGGCACAAGAAAAGAAGCCATATAAAACACAACAACTCGAGTAATGGCTTGTGCAGCCGCAAGAGCCACTGTGTCCTTCCACCTTCCACAGCTTTCCCCTCCAAAATCCAGAAACCATTTCTCAAAGCTATCATTCCTCTCCATTCATAAACCCCAAAAGACTCATCTTTTCTCTCTACACTCCATTGATGTCTCCAGAGAAGACAAGACGCCAACTCTACCAGATTCAACCCAAACCAATCCACCAACAGAGTCTCCTCCCGAAGAAGAAGAAGAAGAGCCACAGTTCGATAAGAGAAGGCTGGAAGAGAAGTTTGCAGTTTTAAACACTGGGATTTATGAGTGTAGGTCTTGTGGCTACAAATATGATGAGGCAGTTGGTGACCCATCATATCCAATACCACCAGGGTTTCAGTTTGACAAGCTACCTGATGATTGGAGGTGTCCAACTTGTGGAGCTGCACAGAGTTTCTTCGAGAGTAAAAGTGTGGAGATTGCTGGGTTTGCACAGAACCAGCAGTATGGATTAGGAGGCAATGCACTTACTTCTGGTCAAAAGACTATTTTGATATATGGGACCTTGTTCTTCTTCTTTGTTCTGTTCTTGTCAGGGTATTTTCTGCAATAGTAAATGGTGAGGGTTTTTTTTTCATGTTATGCTGTATTATATGTATTTGAAGTTCATTTGGAACAAAATGTTTGCAACCAGAGTGATAATTCAGAAATGGACTTGAGAGTTACACGAACATCAGAATTTATATGGACATCTAAGTGTTCTGAGTCGAATCTCTTCTATCAGAAGATCATCTTTTGACTTCTGCTCTCTTCATCTTCAGGTTCTATTGCTAAGCTAGTTCATTATTTCTTCTTTTGTACAGCATTAAACATGCATCTCATCTAAAGATTTGAATAATTTGCATATTTTACTAAGTATCTGACATGCTAGATGATCAATGATTCTCTTATCCTTGGCTGTTTTATGTGGAAGAGAAATGATGAAGCAAGGTAAAATGCTTGACATGTAAGAGAGAGAGAGAGAGAGAGAGACCTATAGTTATTGGGAACATATATGCTACGGGTGAGAAAAAAATGGAAAATCAATTAAATTTAGAAAATTTTAAATTTTTTTTGAAAAAATCGTAAAAAAAAATTAATTAAACTAATTAAAATTTTAAAAAAACTAATTGGTTTGGTTCGAATTTGATTTTTTAAGCCTGAAATTGAAAGACCGAACCAAACTCAAACCACAAAAAAACCAAAAAAAACCTAAACCAAATCAGAAAAAACCGACTAAAACCAAGCCAAATTGAAAAAATCGAGTCAAACCGGTTTGAACCAGTTTTTATTCTAAAAAACCGAATTAAATCGAAACTGCTTGGTTTGAACTGGTTTTGATTTTTTTTTTAAAAAATTCGATTTAATTATTTTTTTTATATAAATTAAAATAAACAAAAATAATCATCTCTAATACGTACAATGTTAAAAAAAAAAAAAAGAAGACGACTAGCTCGGAGACACATTGCTGGATTAATTATTTTGCCCCTTCTCAAATAAAAAACCGCTAGCTATTATTTTCACGAGTATCCACTAATCATTATTATATTAGAGCACAATAAAATAATTT
The DNA here is from genome assembly GCA_018804465.1 of Populus tomentosa. Classification (NCBI taxonomy): domain Eukaryota; kingdom Viridiplantae; phylum Streptophyta; class Magnoliopsida; order Malpighiales; family Salicaceae; genus Populus; species Populus tomentosa. The sequence continues at coordinate 21,034 of JAAWWB010002372.1, read as the reverse complement.
AATGATTGTTGAAAGTAATTTTATTTTAGAATTAGTGTTCATGTACTTTTTTATATTTTCACTCTTCAAAGCAGGCTTGGACGACTTCTTAAAAGCAATTTTTTTTTAAAGTTGTGTTCAAACTTTCTTTAATTTATTTTTTTGATTTTTTTTGTTATAATCAAATTTACTTGAACAATTTGATAATTTAATAAATATAAATATAAATATTATTTTAAAAAATGTTGCAAATGTACATTGCAGATATTAGGATATTCAAGTTGTGGCAGTAACATTCGAGTGATCTGTGAGTGGGTTTTTAATGACTAAACAGTAGCTTCTCGGGCGATATTCAAATTGTCTAGGCGGCTCTCCATCTCCACGCAGCATGTGTGGCTAATGAATCTCTTAACTTCTAGGCTTAATTTTTTAAATTTTTAAAGCAACTCTTTAATTTATTTTTTTTTAAATTTAATATTTTTTTATTACTATTTATTTTATTTTAAATAATTTATAAAATTGAATTTTTTTCTCTAATAAGAAGACATAAATTGGAATATTATAATAATCATTTTGTCTTTTTTTTTAAAAAAAAACAATGAACTAATTATTGAGGTAATATGTTCTTTTTATAAGGATCTATTAGTCATAGTCATATTGATATGTGACAAATTGGTATTTTAGCATTTTAAAAACAGCATTACACTTAAAAGCAAATAAAATAAAAATAAATTGGTGTTCAATGATTTTTTGTATTTTTATTTTTTAAAGCACAAAATTAAATTGCCTTTAAAATCAAAATTTATTTAGGCTGTCTCTAACTTATTTTTGGTTACAATCAAGTTGTAAAAAGGATAGTTTGATAGTTTAATAAATATAAATATTATTTTAAAAAATTGATTGACATGTGTATTGTAAAGCGCATGGGTTATGGTTGTGCCATTTGATTCATGCATGAGTAGATGTTTGATGGCTAAATAGTGGCTTTCAAGGTAGTGTTCAAATTATTTCGATAAAATCTTCATTTTTTAGTGGCAGGTGCAGCTTATTGACCTCTACTTTGATGTCAATGATTTTTTTTTTTGCTTTCTCTCTCCTACTTGATTTTTATGTTTGACTCTCTAAATTTTCAAAACAGGCCTTTAATTTATTTTTCATTTAAATTTGATCCCTTTTTCTTCTTATTATCATTTTTTTATTGAAATAATTTATAAAACTAGATTTTTTTTCAATTTCTTCGTAAATTAGATTTGGTCTTTATTTTTTTATTGCTATTTATTTTATTTGAGATAATTTTTAAAATTGATTTTTTCCTTACAATTTTTCCTATCAAATTTGATTTTCATTATTTAAATTACTAATTTTTTAAATTGATATATTATTTTTTTAATTCATCATTCAATATTAAATTAGTTAGAAACATTAAAATGATTAAAAATTAAGTTTCTTAATTGATTTTAGATCTAGAATTTCAGGTGTTAAATTAACCAAATATATTAAACTCAACAAATCAAAACTCAACAAATCAATGACCGAGTCTCTAATTTTTATTGCTTATTTAGGGACCGTTTGGTAGTGCGTTTGCACCTGCGTTTTGCTCAAATTTGATTATTTTTTTTTACTAAAATTGATTTCGGTTTGTACTTTTTGGATCGTTTTGATGTGCTGATGTCAAAAATAATTTTTAAAAAATAAAAAAACATCATTAGCATGTATTTCAGCACGAAAAGCTATTTGAAAAGCAACCGCTATCACACTACCAAACACGCGCTTAATAACATTGCTTCGTCTAAATATTTTTTTTACCATGCCTGCTACATAGCGCGAGCACCAAGCTAACCTCTAAATGGAAAATGTTGGGCGAAAGAATGCTGAAACTTGAGCAAGAATGATATCCCAACTCCAACCCTGGATAGAAAGGGCCTTTGGAGAGAGCCGTCTCTGCCACCTTAAACAGTGAGTGAGCCAGTAAAAACACACCAAAGAGGGCTCTAGCAAGCCATAGAACTTGGAAAAAGCTTCTCCTTGTTAGGCAATCGTTTAAGGTTTCGTAAGGAACTATCGTTCAGATTCTGTCAGATTTGCACAGAAATCCTGAAAAGCAAAAAGTTCCGAGTCACTAAAAAGGATACTGCATAGACTTACATCAAGAATAATTACATCATCCAAAATACGGTACATATGGACAACATTTCTGAGATAGATGCCCGATTACAACCAAACATTTGTGTGATACAGTTTTCTACGACAATCTGGTAAACAAAAAGGAAAATCTGGAAGAAAGCAGCTGCAACATGAATGAGGTGAGATGCAGTATGCTAACTCTCACCAAATCAAAAGTGGATCTCAAAAAGGCCACTGTTCACTATATTAAACTCTTTAACATCCACGAGCTCTTGCAGCTGCATACCATCCAGGAATAGTTTCTGTGACTCTTGTTGCCCAAACCGAGTAAATTCACCAAAAACTTGCGCTTATGCAAAGATTCAAAGATTCAAATGAACATACATTGCCACTGAAATGTGGGTGTGGCAAAAACACGCAAGATTCTTCAAATATACAATGTTACTGCTGTTTTAAATCTGGCGTCTCCTGAGCTTGAATATCTGGCATCTCCTGAGCTACTTGTGTCTTAGCCTGATAAACCTGCTTCACCTGCTTCTCATTTGGACCCATCGATGTTGATTCTTGTTTGAAGTACATTCCAGTGTTTCCTGCAGCTGTTTTGTTGATCCAATTGGTGGGTGGTGATGAAAGTAGACCTGTGTTCTGCTCGGCCTGATTTTGTAAGATTGAAGTGTTTCCTGGATTCGGCATTCGAGGTGAGATCACTGCAGGTGCCCTGCTTCTGATATTTTCTTCTACAGTCAGAGCAGACACCCCACTACTCAAGTTATGATACTGTTGATAGTACTGTACTCTGTCTTGAGTCCTAAAGTTGTGTCGGTTGCTTTGCACACCATTTGACAAAGATTGATACCTAGGATTACTCATCAGGCCTTGCTGGTTACTGTGCTGTGCATAATGATAGTTTGGATCATCCCTATAGCCCCTTCCATAACCAGCTGGTCCAGCTGGTCTTGGTCTGTAGAATGTGTAATTGCCCGGGATATTATGATATAGTTGCTGGTCAAACACCCTAGAGGATGAAACATTTGGTTTGATATTAAGGGTGTTCTTGACAAGACGATGAGCTGCATCCCCCAGGAAGGGGCCAGCTACTGCTCGTTGTACTTGTGGCCTGTAATACAGAGACAGCACGTGTGAATTAGGCTATTTAAGAGAAGACGAAGCAGTAAGTTCTAATCCCTACAATCTATGTTTTTCAGAGAAAAAAAGAGAGGATATCAATGAAACCCTTCCTTTCTCCACATTTAAATTGAGCGAGACGCATTGTCTGTCAAGAATAGCAGGTCATGAACAAATATTCAACCTAACCACCCAAACATCACAAACCAATGTAAATCAATCATTGCAAAGATGTGGAAATCCATTCGTACCTTTCCCTGCCTTGCTGTCTCCGGCCATTATCTTCATGCCATAATGTGGGGAATGATTTAAGATCTTCAGGTTTTACGATCTGCAAATAGCAAGAACATGCCTCAAATTAGCCATGGACATTTGTGAAATCAAATCATCAACTAACATCAAACCCTGTGATGGCACAACACATTATCCAAAGAAAATGTCTTCAAGAAAACAACATATGAGAATCCTTGCGCCTGCAAACTTAATATGACCATTATATTACAATTGCATCAGCACTTCCACCCATATGCAGGGGGGAACTTCCAGAAACATAAACCATGACCAAACTCAATTTCCTTGAACACAAGGACTGCCTCCAGTTTACTGCCCAGCAATACCTTTGAAAAACATGCATCTAGAGCTCACATACCTTTTCAGGCATGGCCAACTAATTTTCACAGAAGAATCCCAGTTTACTGCTCCAGTAAACTCTGAACTATGAAACCCAATAACACTATTACATTATTTTATGCATGAATTGAATCACTGCCACATCATTAGTTGACAGAAATTTCATGTCCTTGCTTTTCTGCGTATAACAAAATAAACCAAATTTACAGGCATCTAGAGCTCACATACCTTTTCAGGCATGACTACACCCTCAGGAATTTCCGGGATGTGTCCACGGTATTTAGGATTTAGAAATGTGATATTTCTGCAAAGAAAAAGTACACAACATTACACCAAGGATCAATCAGCTTATGAAAACAGCACTGGAAAAGGTTGGAACTTACAAAACTTGGTTACCCTCTAAGGCTGGCAATCCAAGTATAGGGGAGGGGACCATACTTCTCCGCACATTTCTCTCATATAACCAAAGACAACCATTCATCCCCCCACTGTAAAAGGTCAGTGTAAAATGAGATAATAAAGCCAGCACACATAAATAATGATTTGACAGCTTCAAACTAAAAGATCAATCAACACTAGGACCAACTAACCTGGCTCTTGTGTCAATTTCCCAAGCAAATCTTTCACCTTCAGATAAATGATCGTTCTGTTGATAGTATGAAATAACTAGTTGAGCTAATGGATGAACAGGATGAATATATAGCAAATCATGCATCACTCTATTCCTGATCTGCTCTTCCTCCTGCAAATAGCAAATCAAAGATTAACATACTTGACATCCAAACTAAAAAGAAGATTGGTATGCCACAAGACAGCAAGGTTTAGCTTCTGAAGGATCAAACCCATTATAGGGGTGTGAACACAACTGACTGCCAGCTCTAAACTACCCTTGGTGCTTACAAATTAAATTTCAGGAGAAATTTAAGTACAGGAGGATATATCAGAAACTAAAAAACTTCTTCATCTGGTATGGAAATCACTCAAAAGTCGACATGGATTTATTCAAATACAAAATTTAGCAAAAAACTATCAGATCACACAATCAAATAATTGACTATTAAAAAGTTACACAAGTAAAAAGATAAATGAATACGAGTTTATGTTAACAGCCCAACCTCCATTACAGTAACATAAGAAATAAACTTTAGGAACCTTTGGTGACAAAATCATCTGTAACAAATAAATATTTTTTCTCCGAAATCAGTATTTGAATTGATATTGTTTCCTAGAATCTAAATCAGTAGAAATGCATTATAACTAGGAATCTGAACAGGTTTTTTAAAATATCACATCACGAATCCTTCTCTTTGCACAAAATTGATCTCTCAGACAGTGGCATTTCTCCATTAAATATGTTTTCCCAAATCTTAATTGCATACTTTTCTTTTTCAAAACTCTGAAAATATCAGAGTAAAAGCCTCCAAAAGAATAGCTCAACATCCAAGAGAGCAAGGAACATGTAGCAGTTTATATTTACAAGAACATGTGCAGAGTGAAAGCCTCTAATAAAATGGCCAACACATACAAGAGAAATTAAAATATACTTTACGATGGATGAAATTATTGGATACTACTTTAAAAAACCTAAATACCGTTAAAGTGCTTTCAAGCTTCTTTGTCTGGGCAAGCAATTTCCTCTCATCAATAAATGGCAATTTGGCAATACCCTAGCTTCCAATAAATATAAGGTAAATATAATCAGTTGATAAAAAAAAAGGTATAGTTAAAACACATGTATTGATAACCAATACAGAATAATTTACCTGCCAAGCAAAGCGCTTGCCATTCATGTCAATTTCAAAATCTGTCCACAATAAAGAAACCCCATTAATCTTGTGAAGAAGATAAACACTTCCTTGAGGTAAATTAATCAATATCCTTCAATCAATTCTTTTACCTGAGGGAAAGAATCTATGAATTGGTGAAGATGGATTGGTCATCAATTTCCTGTATTCTTTTGGCAAAGCATTAGAACTGTAGAATGCCCAAAGGATGACACACAGCACAGAAAGAATAATCAGACAGAGTATCCAAAGTAAAATTGAAAATGCAAGGAGTTCACATAATAAAGAAAGAAAAAAAACCTTGCAGCTGGTAGGGTTCCCATAAGTTGATCAAAGGGTTTGAATGGCTCTCCGATAGAAAAGTTTAATTCCACCTCACCCAGATCCTTAAGATCTGAAGCAAATGGGGCATAATGGAACGGATAAAACCTGAAACAGACAACAGAGAATTCCAACTTCAACTAATTGCAGTAAGGAACCATATCATATAAGCTTATAGTGAATGGAAGCCTATTTTTGTCCATTTGATGAGCAGAGTGATGGCAAAGTTAAATTTAGGTGTCACAAACCATAGAAATTTGATTGTTTGGCAGGTCATATGCTTAAGAGCTAAGGGTCAAAACCACCTTCAAAACAGATAGAACTATAGTTCTCAACTTTCAATGAGCTTACTGTCCTCTTTTCCATTATTTCTTTACTCGTGTATAGAGCTTCAAGATATTATGCATTCATATATAGGTTTGTATTTTTGGGCACGTGCTTGTGCTTGAAACTCCAATAAAAAAATTTAAATAGCCAGTGAAAATAAGTATAATGACTTTCTAGTTTCTGCCTTTATTGAACTGACCATTGCCAAGAGCAAACACCTTGGAAGTAATAATGACAGACCCAACACAAACCTTCCACATACTTCAATACCTGCATGAACAACATCAAATGTTATTTTCTTTTTTCTTCAGATACATGATTGGTTGTACAGAAAACAAGTGACAGGGACAGGGGAGACCAAAAAGGAATCATTAGCAACATAAAAAAAATTATACTCCAGAAACCATATCTGGCATACTTCCTACATCCAAATCTTTTGTCACACCAGATTTCTATTTGTTATGATGACAAGCAACTGACTTTTCTCTATCTATTCATTATTTTCTTCTCTTTTTTTCCTTTGGTTAAGATAGTACATAATAGTGTTCCCATTCAAGGAAAAACATGCAAAACTCCTTGATTTTTCAAAAGCAGCCTTATTTTCTTCATGTACATCTGTGAAGTTCACCTTATTATATTACACCTTCAAACTAAAGTCAATATAAATTAAGAAATCTCAAAATGAAAAGTTGGAGAAAATAATGAAACTTGAGATCATAATAAAACAAATATAATCACCATGAAGAACATATTCATTTGTTGAAAAAAATGTGAACTCTTTGAGGCTGGAAACAAGAAGCCAATAGCATGCTGATAGCACAGCAATAAGACTAATGACACCCAAAACATCATCCAGATAAACTAATAAATAAACTCTTAGGAACTGGAAATGAGAAGCCAACAGCAAGTTGATAGCACAACAGTGAGACAAGTAGCACTCAAGGTCACCCATATAAACTAATAACAATAACGAAAACCACCCCATGGTGTATCAATTAAAAAGGGTGATTGAAAGACTCATTTAATGTACTTCATCATGCCAAGGGATCTCAGAATGAAGACCGTATAACTACAGGAAAAAAAATATGTACAAGCAACCTAGCAGCTTTGACGTTGGGGCCTGGGGGTTCTTAAGGAGAGGAAGGACTGGTGGGGGGAGACAGATGGTTGTCATGAACTACTGTGTACACACAAAATTTTGCTACCAAGAGAAAATGCAGATAATAATCTATATGGATATGCTAAGGTGCTAATTGCATGATTAGGAAAAAACAACTTACCACTTCCTTTCTAACTTTGTCAACCTCCTCTTGATTTGACAACTCAAATTTCTCAGCATAGTATCTCTCTTTGTATCCAGGTTCCCCTAATTTAACCTGACAAGAAGAAAAATGAACCAAATTTTATACCAGGAAAATGGACAACCAGAAAGACAAAAGACTAGCCTTCAAATGGGCTGACATTGTCCTCAGTTGGCCCACAAGATGCAAGGCCATGGATAAGCAAACTTACAAATATCAAGCAGAAAACAAGCCTGCTAGAGTAAATGGATGTTCAATATTAAGACACTACTGAACCAAAATAATCTTCGCTGTTTATCTACAAAATAAAATCTACCTCTGATGACAAGGAACTTAAGGCACAACTGTAAGTTACAGATTTACCAGTTAGAAAGCAAAAGCAATTATTATTTTTTAAATCATAAAAACCCTATTAAGAAAAGAAAAATCCTTAGGTCACCAAACACAACATGGGAATCATACAAAATTAGCTTTATATTCCTTTCTCTCGAAGAGTTATGACCAACATCCTGTATTGAGAAATTAGAAACAATATTAAGCGTCAACTCCTCTAACGAGCTTTTGTCTATACATGGAGAAGGAAGTCCATAGATCCTAACAATTTTTCACAGGCAAATTCAGAACACGACACATTTATTTAAATCCATATCATCAAATGAAAATATTATAGGCACAAACCTTATCTACAACTGGTGCTTGTATCACTTCAGAGGACTCTCTTCTTGCTTTGAGTTTCATCTCTTCATTATTATCGAAAGCCTGAAAACGGATTATCCACACAAGTACAAACAAAAAGATAACCAGAGAAGACAATATGTATATGACTCCAAAACTCAAAATTTGCCACAGAAGAAAAATAAAAAGAAAAATACAGTCTGCTTTGCAATGTGTGTATAAAAATTTAACGTAAATCTTAGAGAACTAAGCATTCCAAACAAGATAAGGGAATCCCCTAAATTTCTTCAGCTCTAGCACACAAAGCAAAAATTTTATCACTAGACCAATTTTCGGAGTGCATCTTAAATTTTGTAATGGTTTACAGAACCTAATACTTCTACTAATAAAGTAAATGAGGAGCAGCATATGGGGTTTCATTTAGGGCCAACATCCTACCTGCTGTATCTAGCAAATTTACAGTTACAGATAAGTTAAATCATTGCCAAGATTTTACATAAATTGTCATCTAAACATAAAAAGTATCTAGCCAACAAGATGGTCCAACAAGTGAGCATGCTATTACCAGCAATAAATAGTAAAAATAAACGCAGATGTTTGCATTAGACCCAAGGATGAGAACTGAAGACTATAAGTCCATGCATGGAAAAAGAAAGCACCTGTTGTATACGAGTCCTCTTCTGAAAGATTTGCTCCTCATAAACAGCAACACACTGAATAAAGTGTTCTACTTTATCTAGGAAAACCTGTATACAGAAGCTAATTGAAATCAGAACATTCATTACAACTCATGCTTGCAATAGTGGAGCAAAATCATTCCCTGAAAGTAACCAACAAGCAGCATAAAAAGTATGAAATACAAGCCATGGTGATTTAAAAGGGGAAAGAAGCACTGAAGAACAAGTTTTTTTGGCAAATCCAGCAGGCAGATGTAACTATTTCATGATATGGGTGACAAAGAGCAATAACTAATAAAAAGATTATCTAACCAAGTAAGACTTTCAGAGCCAAAAAGGAACTTCTTTGAGAGAAAAGGAGAAATAAAAAAAGTGGTTTAGAATAACTAGGGGTCAGGACAGGCTATAACATGTCTATATCTTGGCTAGAACCCACTGAATATTATAGTACATGCTTAGCAAGCAAGTCATTCTAGAAATTCAAGCATATAAAATGAGCCAAACCTGAATTCAATTTCCAAACAAATAAGTATGATAAAAGAGATACAGAGGAAAGGGTGGAATTGGGCAGCTAAGATCTAATTCTATTTGGAGACAACCAAATGCATTGATAATGTGTGAACTTTCGAATATTTAGAATGATATCTTCCAGCAAACATAAAGCAAAAATCTCATGTTATCGCTAGTATCCTCTTGTCTCAAGTGGTCCACATTAATTCAGATGGCTTAGGATGAAATGGAAGGGCTAAATGAGTTCGAAATCAAGTCCAAAGTTAGAAAACTTACATGAATCTGAGTATTTTTAGAAACACTAAACTCACCAGAAGTCTTAAAACATCATCGCTCATAAGCGACAAAAATCTCTCACTACAAACTCTAAAAGAAGTTCTTGTCTATAACTTTGTAAATTATTTATTAATTTTTATTAGCAGACTTTATTGAGTAAATCCACTTGATTAAAAGGAGAAGTAATCTAAACTAAAAGGAGGAAAAAACTTGGTTTTGAAGAGTTAGAGCAAAGGTGGGAGGAAAACAACAAGAATGAACAGACCATCATTAACAATGGTAATCTAAATTTTCAAGTGTTGCGCACAGTTTCCACCTTATCATAATTGTGATAAATGAAAAAAATGGATGCATGATATAAAATTAGACTAATGTTGTATTCCAAATCTTTAACAGATTTCATATAATTAGAAACATATTCCAGAGTATAGTCAAAGGCACAAGTATTGTAGAGAACATAAAAAAGAGAAATTACCTTACCCGCAAGAGTAAGATAACCACCCATTGCAGAGAACTCCCTTCTATAAATATGCATCAGTAAGCTTATAGCACCCTGAATCAGGAAAGGACGTGATGATGAAGTTGATAAAACTGAAGAGTCAATATATAGTGTAGATAGCACCAGGAAGAAGAGCAAAGTGAAAACCATGAAGCAACAGAACTTCAAAACAAAACTATGGCCAATATAAATAAAAACATCAATATCTTTCTTTTTCATTGACAAAAGAAGAAAAGATTTCATAGTAAGAAGTAGAGGAGAGATTGGAGGACAAAAGCAGATCAATGTCATTTAATATTAGCTAAAAAGCATCCAAAAGAACTAGGAGCTGAGCAACACAAACAAGCTACAAAACAAAAACCACCTCATCTCATAATAATTGTTTGTCAAGAGTTGATCACTGAAAAACTAAACAAATGGAACTCAGCCTGTTGTTCAGTCCCAAACTCATTCGTATAACCATTGCTTGCTACTTACATACCTCCCTAATTTCCAATGTTGGCATATGCGGAAGGAAGTCATTGCCAACAAAAAAACACATGAACACAAAGTCATCCACTATTCGTTCAAAGTCGATAGCAAATGGTGCGTTCAGAATGTCCAGATCATATTGCAAATATTCTCGCAGCACCCAGATGTTGAGGAACTGTTCAAATAAGGAGACAGATTAGAAATACTACGACGAGATGGAAACAAATGGAAACAGTTGATGTCTGTTCTTCAACCTGATATTTCTTCTTGTGAATTGGGGTATCATCTACCACATGCCGATCTAAAGCATCATCTCCTTGCTTGCCACGACATTCAGCTGCAAGATGACCAGCTTGACCACAGAGAAAACATTTATCCTGCTGCCCGGGAAGTGTAACTATCTGTACAATCAACGCATATAAAATTTATGACTGACCAATAATCGATGGAGAAATGATGCCAACTTTAGGATATCAGCTGCAAACCTCTCTTAGTATGGAAAAGTGAACCTCATGCGTGGCTAAAGACAGCATAATTAAATCTGCATCCTGACCACAAACAAAATAATTTCATAGGATTAGCAGTTAGATGCCAAAATAATAATAAAACAATAAGATCTGAAATGCCAAAATGCCTCAAATCAGAAACACGCTCACCAGACTATACAGACAATGGCGTGTGTTTGGATTGAAACCGGAAAGGTTGCGTTGCAATCTTATATAAGACATGATTTTGTGCTCTCCCTCACCAGGAACATTTGAATCAGAAAGAATAACCTTCAAATAATCACCCAATGCAGCCCCATAAATAAGTTTAGAGAACACAAAGTATCCTGAAAAGCTGAAAGTATATTCAAAAGATACAGAAGGGATTACTCCAAAGACAAGGAATGATCCGATCTATAACAAACTAAGCGAAAGGAGAAAATCCATCACACCTTGGTATTCTGCCAGCCCAGATTGTGATTCAATCTACTTTGTATATAATACTGAAGCGCAGTCGAAAGAGCAGCCATAAATTGAGTGCCAGGAGTGATAACATTAGAATCAAATGTTTCAGGCGTTTCTTTAACGGATAAAAGCTCCCCCTCGGCCTCAAATTCTTTCCTCAATCTTTCTTCTTCAGCTTCCTACATACATCATAAATAAAATGATACTAAGATCATCGCTTCTACAAAAGAGGATCCACTAAAAAAACCATTAAATTATCTCAATCTTACTGCTTGAGCAGCATCCTTTGCAGCTCTAAACCGTCGCGACCGTTGCTGGTTCATTTTAGCTCTAGGAGCAACCCCATCTACAATTATCCCAGGAAAAAAGCAATGAACTTTAAATGATTATAAATTCAACAAATACCAAAACCGATTAAAAAAATATTCAATAAAACAAGAACCCTACCAATTGCCATAAAAAGTAGTTTCCTTGGACGAACCAAAGCAAACAAATGATCAATGTAAGCAAATATGGACTTGAACACATCATCATAAGCAGCAGGTGCAGGCTGTAAATAAAATCAAAAGTAAGAAACCATTCAACTTATTCAATTACACACAGAAACTATATATATATATATATATATATATATATATATATATAAAAATAAAATAAAAAAACCCTCTTTTAAGCCCAAACCATCAAAATTGACAACAATTAATTCACACAAACAAAATCAAAGATTTCCTCTTTTAAATCTTACAATATAAAATTCTACAACTTGCGTAAAATATATGCTTCCATTCAATACTAACCATGAAAAATGGACAGAATTTAAATAACACACAAAAACTTTCAATCTTTCAAACCTTAACAAAACCCTATAACATGTGTAAAATTATAAATGAATGTTCATTTCAAACACTATCCATCAAAATCAACAACTACATCCAACAACACACAAAAAAACCCCTCTTTTAAACCCTAGCTAAAACTTTACAATCTGTATAAGTATAGCTTTGCGGCGAACAATAACCATCAAAATTTAACAACCGTCAATTGCATTTACATCAAAATTTAACAGCAATTCAATTACAAATAAAAAAAACCTCCTTTTAAACCCTAAGAAGCTAAAATTCCAGAAAACTATACAAGTATAAGTTGGTAAATTGTACCTTGCCTTCAGGATGGAAGCAGGGATGGATGATCCCGTTCATATCCAAATACAAATTGTCAAACTCAATACCATTAGGGTTAGGCTTTGAAACATCGATTGGTTTGGAGTTTCCATTCGAATCCTCTTGAGGTTCCTCTTCGATCACATCCGAAATTGATAGCGGGTATCGGTCTAAGAGAAGCCTGTAGAACGCTGGTACACCCATGTCCAGACTCTCTGGCTACGTCCGGCTCTGGTTCTATCGAGATCGGAGAATTGAAGCGAGTGGTTTTTCTTGTGGGATTTTTATTGAAAGGAAGGATCATTGTAACGGTGTTGGGTACAGTGACAGATTAATGGACGAGATTGCCCGCGTAAAGGGAGATTCGTTGGGTAGTGGTTGGACTTTGGACTTCGAATGGTGTCGAGGAAGTGTGATTTTGGGCGGGAGCTGGGGGTTAATTGGGGAAGAAAATAGTAGACCGGTGACTAATTTAAGTTGGGTTAATTTAATGTTTTGATCAAAATTTGGCTAGATTAAAAAAAAAGGGTGTTAAACCATTGAGTAGGTAGAAAAAAATAAATTCGTATAAAAATAATTTAAACAACGACTTCGTCATATTTTTTGAAAATTGCTTCTTTGGCAATATATATTTATGAGATTAATTACAAGAATAAAATTGAATCCATGTAAGAAAAAAAAAAAAACAATGTAGCCCTAGACACAAAACAATACAGACAACAACAGCAAAAAAAATTTGGTCCCTAGAATTGTTTATGCTTTGGTCCCTTAATTTTCTTTTTTTTTTATTTGGTCATTTAACAGTACTTTAATTTATAATTGATCTTGGTAATTTATTTTTCATGCTACATATAAGGATCTTAAGGTGCTGTAAAAATATTTTGTCGCTCAATTAGTTATCATTTTGCAAAGCAAAATTCAATTTATTTGATTTGGAATGATTAGGTCTTTGAGGATCCGATTAAAGGTTAAAGAAATGTCCAGTCCTTTTTTTGCCAATTTCATTGACTAATTTGCATGATCGGAGGGCATTCATGTCTTTTTTTATTTCAGTCCCTCAATTTTTTTTTTTTTAATTTGATCCCTTGTTGTTATTTTTTTTATTTGGGACTTGACTTGGTATTTGATTTTTGTTGTCTTGGTACGGGAATCTTGCAGTGTCAAAAGAATTTTTCAACGCTCGGTTGATACTTGATTTAGAAAAATAAAATAAAATTTGACTCATTTAAGCATTTTTAAATGTTGAAGGACCAAAATTCAATCAAATACAAGTTGTAAATCTAGCTACCATGTTGCCACTAACATCAACAAACCTAATCTCACATAAATGGAAAATGGAGTAAATTATGGAATTTGAATATCCCTCAAAGGATTAAATATTTCCTTTGACAAATGTGTTAACATTGCATTCCAACTTGTAGCGAATTAATTAAAAAGGGAATGGAAGTTCTTGATATTTGTGCTATTTGTGAAGGGGTATGAAAATCTAAATGACATGTCTTTTTTAAATGCCTATTCGTAGTTGTATGTTGGCAAAAGATGGGTATAGTCTTTCATAGATGAGGAGAACATAGAATAGGTTGTTGTAATTATTTGGCCCCTATGAAATCAACGCAATGAGAAGCAATAACATAACAAAATGGTGACGGTATTAGGTGCACTGAAGAGGGAGATTGATTTTTAAAATAAGTGGAAAACAGCTCATATGTGTTGAAATGGATCACTTGTTATTCATTCTCTTGTATCGTGACGAGAGAAACCATCAATAGAAAAGTAAAAATGCAATATTGATGCAACGTATTTTTAGGACATCTCTACAATAGGAGCAAGATTTATTGTTAGGGATCATGACGGGGCAATTATATATTGTGGAAGAGGAGTGTTCACTTCAGCTACAAAGGAGGCAATGGTATTAAAGGAGGTGCTGCAAAAGCTAATTTCATTGAATTTCGAGGTGTGTTACTGTGGAAACTATAAGTGTTCATGATTTGGTTTGGTTTAGACTTAAAAAACCAGTTGACCGAGTTATATTGGTTTTGTAAAATATTAATTAGGCGGGCCTGGAATTCAATTCAAACCAAACTAGTTTGACTCGGTTAAATTCGGTTTTTTTCCCATAAAACCGGGAAACCTAATCCCTTTAGAGATCAAACACTGATTTTTCCTTGTTTGGAATTTTATATTTCCTACTATTATAAACTTGAGCTGACAAGCGAGGAATAATACAGTTTAGCTAACCATCCAGAGGATTTTGTAATAGATCCATCTTTGTTACAGCAAACAACAAAAGTTATAAATTCATCTTTGATCATTAATCATTGTTTCTTGTTGATAGGCCTTGGATCCCTGGTCGAACACTAAGTATTGGGTCAAATTTTACCTTGTCGTCTTTTCTCTAATGAAGAAGTTGTCTTCTTTTGCTGCAACTTGCAAGAATAAAGAAGGATGGTGACAGCTTGTGCAGAAGTAAAGAGAGAAAAGAAGCCAGGAAGATGGAGAGGTGGGTTTGTATTTGGCTAGAATCCATATAATATAGGACTTTTAAGATGGAGACAAACGCAGAGGTAGAACAATTGAAACTTGAAAAGAAAAAAAAGATTAAGATAAATATTCTCAAGGGCCAGGGCAATGACTTTTTACGAGGTTAGGGGAGATTATGTTAGGGTTAGGTTTTAGTATTTAACTATTTATACCCCTCTTAATTTGTATAGTTTTTAGGTTTTGCGGTTAGTCTGGTTTAGTTTGTTGGTTTTGGTTTTAAAATCGAAACCAAACCAAACCTGTTAGAATTTATAATTTTTAAAATCGATTTAATTGGTTTTTCATCTTGGTTAATTTTTTTTGATTTTTTCGATTGATTGGTTTTTTTTAATACCCATAATAAAAACTGATTTAAAACTTGTAATAAATTACCTGACATCTAATAGTGCTGATTTTAGTAAGTTTGGTTTGGTGATTGAAGATTGTCAGGTTTTATTAGATGTTGTTGAAAATTATCAAGTGATGCATTCTAACTGCAAATATTATTGCTCATTACTTAACTATAAACTCTAGAAATTATGATTGTGATATAAACTGGAGTTTTGTTCAATATTTCTTTCAATATAATGTTAATTGATAAATAATGATTCGTACTTTTCCTTTAAAAATAAAAAACTTATTCCTAGATGTGTTGAGTTAATGTCTCGTGACATATTAAATAAATGTATACTTAGTTTAAGAGATAGCAGTGAAGATGTAAAAATAAATTTGAAGATGATTTTAAAATAAATTTATATAATTTCAAAATAAAAGGTAAAATAATGTGTTTTCTATTTTAACCGTTTATCTTTTTTTAATTGTTTCAAGAGCTAAACATTATTTCAATAATAATTTTCAAGATTTACATACCGTTGTTAAAAAAATGGCACTAGTACACGTTGTAATTGGACATAACTTCGGATATGTTTGGAATTACAATTTATGATATTTTTTAAAATATTTTTTATTTAAAAATATATTAAAATAATATTTTTATATTTTTTTAAGATTAGCATATCAAAATTATTATAAAATAATAAAAAATATTTTTTAATATTTTTAAAAAATACCTAAAAATAAAAATAATTATGGTTGTGACATGTACTTAGGATTGTAATTATAAAATAATTCACTAAAAAAAATTCTTGGAATCATATCAAATATATCTTCTCCATGTTATATTTAGATCTTCTTCATCATCATTCTTTGATTCCTTTTTTTTTTACTCAAAGTTCTTTATATAATTTTAAACTAATCCACGTGTTAATTAAAATTAAATATCTTTTAATTACTTTTTTCTTAAATAAATTATAATTTGATTCACGTTTAGATAACTTTAAACACGAGTTTGCCTACAAAATAATTGCACCCAAAGTCAACAGATAACGTGTCTTTACCTACTAAGATTGCCTTTATTTATCGACAAGTCTGGGATCATCCTGGTGGTCAAGGAATCAAACTGTCTGAGCTGGCAAAATTTATTTTTCTACTCGAGAGATGGAAATTTATCAATGTTAAAATACTAAAACGTGAGGGATAGTTGCTGTCGAGCCAATATTTTGCTTCCTTTTATATTTTACTGTAGATTAACTATTCATCATTTTATTTTCAATTTGATTTTTAATTTTTTTATGCAATTGCATTTTTTTTTTACCGTATTCAAGAGAAATTGAATAAAATTTATTAACCGGAAATAAAATTAACAAAATAAGAGAGCAAAGCAAGAATTACATATAAAATGCGTGAAGATTTTAAAATTCACAAAAAAAATTTAATTTAGATCTTCTATTTCAAAAATTATACAAAGTTGGTATCACAATATTTTATCAATATGATTTTGATACAATAGTTTTTTTTTTCTAGTTACTGGTTTGAGATAGAAGAGATAATGGTTGCTAAATTATGATGGTAGAGAGAGAAAAATATCAGTGATACTAATTTAGGTTACCAAAATGATCGATATTTCTGTCAAATAGTTTCATTTCATGAGGGGAGTTCATGTTAGTTTTTTTTTTAACCTTTGAAGCTCGTAAAAAAACAAATATGAGCTTGAGAAATTTTTTGAGAGTTTTTTTTTAGGCTATTAATAAGTTTATCATGGGTACTAAGGTGTTTTCTAGGTTTTTTGGTCAAAAAATCTTAAGCCCTGATTTATCGGCCATCACAGTGGTTGGAAACTAGAAAAAATCGAACAACACATTATTTGATTTTCTTTTAAAAGAAAATTGAGACGAACAATATGTCATCAACCCTGTATGCAACAAAAAAAAGGTTCAAGCGGGCGGGTCATAACAAAATAGGCCAGACAAGCTAGCTGGGTCTGCTAGACCCAATAATGTTTGACCTTTTTTTTTCCTTGTATTTTTTTAGATTAATTGTTTTTTATATTTTTTTTCAAAATTATTTTTTTATTTGTATTTAAATTAATAATTATTCTCTATTTTAATTTGTTTGTAGAGCCTTTTTTAAATTACAGTTTTTTATTTTTTTTTATTTTGTATGTATTTGAATTTTGAAGAGTTTTTTTTATTCATCTATTTTTTTTCATCTTTTGTGCAGGTAAACGTTATTTTTTTAATTTTTATTTTTATTTTTAGATAATATTTCTATCATGTTCAGCCTTCTATAATATTATTTTTTTATCTTATTCACTCAATTTAATAATGTCTATTTATATTACTATTTAATTGAATAAAAAATTATTTTTTAAAAAAATAGAAACACAATCGAGTAAATATTCCATTTTACGAGATGAAATATCTTGATCAATATCTGACATTTGTTTCTTGATCCTTCTAATTTTATTTTTAGTTATTGTTTATCATTTTTTTTTATTAATATATATAATTGTTGATTTATTTAATTATATGCATTTATAATTTGTTTTATTTTTGTATAAAACACATAAAAAATCATACGTATACAAATTTGTTTTCTGAGAAAAAAATAGCCCGCGCGGCAAAGCAAGTGTCACATGTCTAATATAATATATATACAGGCAGGTGTATAAGACAGACATAATTTTTAATATTACAAGATTTGTTTGATTATTTCGAAAGATTTGGCAGTTTGTATTTAAATAATATTGATTGCCAGCCCTCCCTGGAATAAAACATTAAAATATGTTAGCAACTTCTAATCATATCTGCTGGGCACATATGTACACTAATTAATGCAAGTTTGGCCTTCGGTGCACCCAAGAGACAAATTTATGGATAATAGAAATTGCAAATATTTTATTTAAATTTCTCCTACCTTTTCTCTCCTGTATGCCGCTAATATATATATAAATTAATATTTTTTTTTGATGTTTTTATATTATTTTGATGCGCTGCTTTAAAAAATAATTTTTAAAAATAAAAAATATTATTTTAATATATTTTTAAATAAAAATCACTTTGAAAAACAACTGCAATCACACTCCCAAACAGACTTTAAAAATAAAAATTAACAAAAATATTCTTATTTGATTTCTCATTTCCATTTCCATGACTTCTATTTGCAATAAAAATAACAGAATCATGCATACGTTTAAAAATATAACATGACTAATTTTCGTTCTCACCATTTAAACAAATGCTTTTATTTCAATTACTTCTATATTGTCAAGTAATAAAAATAAAATTACCACTAACTTCACCTAAATAAGGATTAAAACTACTATACAAAAGAAAAAAGAAAAAAGAAGGCTTAAAGTACCGATTCTTGTAAAATTCTGACTTTTAATGCTTCTCCCTCAAGTTATTTGTTTTTTATTTGTTTGTTTTTTTTTATTAATGTAAATGTTCGGATTAATCTATATGTAGTTTGATTAATTTTACGGGCCTTGAAGTTAACGATCATATTAACTTCTAATAGCCATTATATTATCAATCATAGAATTCGAACCTGAAATTACAAAAAGAATAAATATTTTAATTTTAAATTTTTATTACTAGATTATTTACAAGATGATTTTCATTTATTTTTATTAGCAATTGTAGTTGATCTATAGGTTTATTATATAACTTATTGTTACAACTTTTTCTACACCCAAAAAAATAAAAAAATACTGAAACTTTCAAATACACTTTCTTCTGCTTAGAAAATCTAGTACAATATCTCTCTGTTAATTTGCCTTCAACATAAAGACATAGCACAGAAAGAAAGATATATAAGTGGGTTAATTCTTGTCAAGGAAAGATAATTAGTAGAGATAAAATAGAAGTTATTTAACACTGCTATTAAATCCATCCAAATTAAAAATAAATAAATCAAGAGAGTTGACTTGATGAGATTCAATTTAAGATCATTAATATATTTTTTAATTATTTTAACATTTTGTATTTTTTAATTAATTCAAGCATTTTCTATATTCTTAATCATTAAATGAGATTTTAATACATGATTTATATTTTTTTAAAAAAAAATTTTCAAAATAAAAATCACTTGAATTTGAAACTTGTACATAATTACATTATCTTATATTATTAATTAATTTTAATTAAAAGATAGAGCGGAGATGATAAGATTTAAATTCATATCTGTTTAATTAATAAAATTTTAATATTATATTAAAAAACTATTTTGTCTAAAAATTCAATTAAAAAATTATTGATATATTTTTTTAATTTTTTAATTGATCCAAGCAATCTCTACATTCATAACTCAAATTTATCTAAGATATGATTTAATAATTATTGGTATTAATATCAGTGCAATGAGTCATAGCCATTAGATTAAATCTTAAATTAATATTTGAGAGATTGTTTGATGGTGTTTTTGTTTATATTTTTTAAAAGTATTTTTAATTTAAAAAATATTAAATTAATATTTTTTAATATTTTTTAATATTATTTTTTTAAATAATAAAAAATAATTTTAATATATTTTAAAATACAAAATTATTTTAAAAAACACTATAATTAATAATTCTAAACACACATTACGAGTTTTAGGATTTATCCTCTAAACTATAATTAGTAAAATAATAATAATAAAACCAATAGCTAATATATAATAAAGCTGTTGTTGCCAGTGACAGAAAAGTAAGGTTAAAGCAAAAACTCAGCAGACTTTGACAACTACACATAACAAAAATATATAATAAAATAGCTGGCCGAGGAGAATCATTTTAAATTAAAATATTATGAAAAAAATGCTAAAAAATAAAGTAGTGAAAAATTGCAAATAAAATTATTATTATTATTATTTATTTATTTCTTTTTGATATATAAATATCAGCTATCATTGCTTGGTCCATCCTTGCCTAAAGCTTTCTACTTTCTTTGTTCTTTCTATGCATAGATTGATAAGGTGTTAGCGGTGAGTACTTTTAAGGCTCTTAAAACTCCTTTTTGCGTCAACTTTCTTTCATTTCCCTGTTTTTTCTTGAAAAAAAGGTTTTAGCTTTATAACCACGTTGCTTCAAGTTCAAGAATTTCAGGGTTTGTTGCATCTTTTCTCAATTTTCCTCCTTGATATTATGTGGGTTGATACTGGATTTTTTTTAGAAGCTTTAGTCATGTGTTCAAGGATTTTTGGTGGAGGTTTTTGATTAGAAGGTTTTTCTTTTCTTTTCTTTTTTATTATTATTCTGGGTTGATGCAATATATATTAATTTCAAAACGGTGTTTTTTGTGGGTTCAGTTTAGATATCGAGTGGCCCAATTGAAACCTGGAATTCTTGAAACCATTTCTTTATAATCTAAATTGGGTTTCGGTGA
>JAAWWB010001662.1:0-26074 GCA_018804465.1 Populus tomentosa | reverse complement strand
ATATTATTTGTTGATTATATCAAATTTGATCCTCAAACTTTTGATTACTATATATATTTTATTTTGAATATTTATTTTTCAATTTTATCACTTAGAATTTAATTTTTATATTAAACTTTGATCCTTATTTTTTTAATTGTTATTTATTTTTTTCTTATTATTTTTTAATTAAAATTTTTTATTTATCAAATTTAATCATTATTCTTTTTATTATTATTTATTTTATTTGAAATAATTTATAAAATATTAATTATTATTATTTTAATTTCTTCTTCTTTTATTTTTTAGATTTGATCTCTATTATTTTAATTATTATTTATTTTATTTGAGATAATTTATAAAATTATATATTTTTTTAATTTCATTATCATTCTACTTCTTAATTTGTAAGATTTATTCTTTAATATTTTAATAAACTTGAAAAAAATAAAACATTAATAAGTTATTTTCCAGCTCATTTTCCATGAGCTAACCAAACATTAAAAAATATTTTACAATTTATTTTTCATTACACTACAAAACATTGAAAAATAATT
Organism: Populus tomentosa; assembly: GCA_018804465.1. Lineage (NCBI taxonomy): Eukaryota > Viridiplantae > Streptophyta > Magnoliopsida > Malpighiales > Salicaceae > Populus > Populus tomentosa. The sequence goes on along the minus strand of JAAWWB010001662.1, from coordinate 25,538 downwards.
CACTTTTCCAAAATTTATTTTTCAAAAAAAAATATTTTCCAACAACCAAACAGATGTAAAATTGAAAGCTGACATCTCAAACTCTGCTTATTTTAGAGGAGAATCACATTTCCAGCGTCCCAGGGCATTTGAGATTTACAAGAATTCAACCAAACATAAAAATACTTGACCTCTCGAATCACTTTCTCCGTATAATCTTAAATATCCTAGCATCAAACGCCCCCTTACTGATGTTTCGTGCCACTAGATGGGATGTGAGGATGCTCAACTTCTTCCTGGCCTTTTGCGTTTCTCAACATTGAAGTGCACATCGATAAGATCTGTTATACCAGCTGTTATTTTTTGACCTATTTTTACAGGGCCAACACCTTGTGGGGTGCCTGCACAAGAAAAAGAAGATAAAAAGGCAAATTATTCAAGACTTCAAATGACAAGATCCTATATTTGATCACACTAGGAAGACATCTCAAAATTCCCTCAAGGGATGGCCATGAGAAATTATCCAATACTCAGTTGTATGTACCAAAAATCTCTCCTCTCACACTTGCATATGCAGAATAGATCTCATATAAAAGTCAGAAGACAAACGCCGAGCCAGAAGGCAGTGTTCATATGGTCCAACAAATACTCATTGTAAAATGAAACGATTCCTTCTCACATGGATTCAGCAAGCTTAAAAGAATCAATCTTAAGATATGGACACTACAAATAAGGCTAAGCACCACTTTTCCCAGAAATTATCAGTAAGATGCATAAGAGTTAAAACCTCTCAAGTACTGAAAAGAGAGGGGCGGGGGGGGGGGGGGGGGGGGGGGCTTGGAGCCAAAAGAGAAGAAGAAATGAATCTGGTAACATACAATAAAGTAAGGCAGATCTCAAACCTCACTGACACAATTTGCCTTTACAAACAGTAAATGATTGAATATATCCCAAGGGTCTATAATTACTGTGTGAATACTGAGATTAAGAAACAACATCTAGGTAAGAACTTGCCACAACCGTGATGATTAACACATCTCAAGCATCTTTGATTGGTACTTGACTAAGAGCAAGGGAATCCTCTTACAAAAAACAAAACAGAAACAGAATAAAGTATCCCGTGATACCTGTTAATATAACATCTCCTTCAAAGAGTGTCATGATAGAACTGATGTGGCTAATGAGAAATGGGATTTTAAAGATCATATCTTTGGTGGAACCTTTCTGGCGTATTTCTCCATCAACCTACAGTGAAACAGATCCATTTGACCTCTGATGAATCCAAACAACAACATTTGAGAAGGAACCTTCAAAATGGAGCATGCAAAACGATGATTTTGATACCTTTAACCATAGTTCCAAGTTGTCAGGGTCAGGCACATTTGACTTGGAAAGCTGCACAAAGTCTTTGAAAGCTGAGCATGTGATCAAGATCAACGACACACTGATTAACATATTCACAGTAAGGGGAGAAAACCCTAGATAGATGGAAAATCTCAGTATTCCTCCTTTTAGCAAAAAAGAAAATGGCTGCTTATAAAAACATATATGACTACATGGACAAGTTTGATGATTATGAATATCTATGCTTCAATGAGTGCCAGCATTCACAACTACAACAAATGGGACAGAAACAGTGATTTAAAGGTAACTTGCATAACTTCCTCGTCGCCCCCATCTTTCTCAAGCTAGTTGTTAATAACTCACAATTATCGAGTGGGTGAAGGATTAAACCTCAATATTTGAAAAAAAATTGTTCATCAACATGGTTATAATCAGACAGGGAAGCAATAAAGGAGAACGAAGTCCAATTCATTTCTTACAACAGAACTGATAGGTGTGAATGTGTCCTGCCCTTTAGCCACAGTCCACGGGAGCCCTGCAGACTGACAAACAATACAAAGAAAAAGCCATTAATGAAGTCAATTTAAAATGCCCATTACTACACTAAACATTAAACGACAGAGATCGAGAGTACACAGCAACACAATCAATACGTGGAAACATACAACAATCTCACATTCATATATTTTCCAGCATTACACACAAAGTCCACCGCAAACATCCTTGCTTCACATTTACATTCACTTTCGCTACATCCGACAACTTCCTCCCACAAAAAACAATTGTGTTCTCCTCATTTCAACATACAATTATACTACGCAAGAAAAAAAAATAGTAAAGAAAAGTATGTAATAACATTTTCTTGTTACAATCACTACAGATAAAAACACAATCTTTTTATTTACTTATTTTTACCTTAGCAGTAGCTTGTATTTCCCTAGCAGTCATATCCAATGCAAGCGCATACCCTTAAATAAAAATAAAAATTACTTCTTCTATTTTAAATTTTCAGACGATAAAAATCTAACTTAAAAAAAATAATATTTACAAGAAAAACATCAACCTCCAACGTAGTCCATGGCAGTTGATTCAGGCACATCACGAGCTTTCTGGCCAATAACTACAGCAAGCTCGACTTCATGATGCAACGACTCCAACGGTTGTGGAATCTCGATCGTACATCCGTTTTCCAAATAAGACGACGTCGGTTTCATAAACAACACCGGTTCCTATCCATCGCAGATATTTCAAATTACGTGTATATATATAATATTGATTATCGAGCGGTTATTTTGATGATTAGAGAAAAACCTTGGGGACGGCGTTGCCTAGTTCTTTCGCGTGAGCAGCGTAGTTACGGCCAACGGCAACAATCTTGGTTCCTACATGAAGTAGCTTTTGTATGCCTGCTGACGGTGATGCCATTACGATCAAGATCGGTCTTCTCTTTATCGGAGCAATGTCAAACGGCGATCGTCTTGGGGGAGTACACTGGACTTGCGACCTTTTATTGTTGGAGAAAGGAAATGAAAGGGAAGAAGAAGTCAAAAAGTAACTCTCTAGACCCGACATGTCGTTAACACCCAATTAAAAAAATGATATATATATATATATATGGACTGCAAAGGGTCGGGCGGGGGGTGTGACGGGTTTTTAATAGATTCATATCCGACCCGGCACCCTCATGTCCGTTGTTTGCATCCAATTAAATTGGGTAAAAACCTCACCGAACCAAATTAGATGATATCGAGTAGTGAAATTCCAATCCTCTATCTATTAAAAAGAAATCAGCTTTGTTCGAAAGATTACGAGGAGAAGCTCAAATTGGATTGTGTAGTGGTTTATTTTTTTATATATTTTTTTGGTTATTTATTTATTTTTTTCAATTTTTTTTTTTATGTTTTGTTGATAGGGATTGTGAATTGGTAATTTGTTGGATTTTTTTATGCACTTACATGGTCTCACAAAAATATCCTAGCTTGGAGTTGGTGTTTGACTTCTTCAAAAAGAAAATTGATTTTGTTTTTTTTTTAGATTAAAAATGAGGGGATCAATATTTAAAAAAAATGAAAGACTTTTTATTTATTTATAAATATGATTTCTACTCTGGTTTTTTTTTTTTTTTTTTTTTTATCTTTGTTTATCATTTATTTTTCAATTTTTTTTAATATTATGTTGATTAGAATTTGAGGTTGATAATTTGTTCAATTTGCTTTATATAATTAATTACACAGTCTTAGAAAAATATTTTTGTATCAAGTTGGTATTTAATTTTATATAAAAAAACTTTGATTTTGTTTTTTTGCAAGAAATTAAAAATGAAAGGACTAAAGTTGAAACAAAGAAAAAATAACAACCATTCTATTTTATTTTTAAAATGTGATTTCAACTCCGCTCCTCTTTCTTTTTATTCTTGTTATTTTTTTTTATTTTTAATCATTATTTTTTTTTAATTTTATTTTTAAATATTGTGTTGTTTGAGATTTAAGGTTGATAATTTGTTATGATAAACTTTTTTAAAACAAAAATTTTGATATTGTGTTTGTTCTTGATTTCAAAAAACAAATATAATTTTATTGTTTGAAAAAGATTGAAGTATATCGAATTATAATACTATATGGGTACCCTAGCAATATTAGATAGGAAAATATATGGAATTATAATACAAACTAAATTCATCATTTCTTGATAATAATGTGAATTCTACCTGAGCTATAAATATGACGTACTAATGGAATCAATTTCACTCACACTTACAACAAGCAAAATACAGGAATTGTGAGAAAAAGAAGAGAAAACAGATGGGTTGTTCTTTGTGTTTACTGTCATTGACCGAATGAACTTACCATCATGCTCTTGATACATATTTTGCCATGGCTTCCGGGATTTAGTCAGAATATCCAGAAATAATTAATGTCTTGTAATTGCCTGGTGCGATACTGGTGGTGAAGGGGCAGATCATTGCTCCTAAATCTATGGAAAATAAGCTCTAAAAATGAATGCCTACCTCACCGGTAGGCCAAAATTTATCATTGTGAGTTGGACAGCCTATAGAAAGCTTGTGCCTCTACCTGTCTGATTTACTAAAAACATGGTATAAAGAAGGAGGAATGGAAAGAGAGCTCGCCGCAGTTACATCGGAGAAGCCTCCTAACGAGGCTTTTTAGTTTGTGGAGAAGGAGAAACATACAAGGGCGACTATTACAATGAAATATTTGGCAAATGCCCTACTTATCTTGTGCTTATTAGCAGCCTCTTGTGAGGCGAAGGGTCTGGGACGCCGCGCTCGTGCCGCCGTAAGAGCACCTCGCCGGACCGCTCCTAGAAGAGACCCGAATGAAAAGGTCTTCAACGTGTTACAGTATGGAGCAAAACCTGGAGGAAAACAGGACAGTGCATTAGTAAGGACTTTGATATTTCGGATACTATATATGCATGTTCATAATATACAAGTTCGAAGCTTTTCAAGATGAACATGGAACATTGAAATTGAATCATGGAAATGGCTGTAATCATCTGTTAAAACAAATTCACATTTGATAAGGGGTTTTAAGCTCTTATAATTTGTGGCGTTTATATCTGAACCTTCCCTTGATTTTTCTCACCAAGAAATTTTGATGAAATTGATTAGATTGTGGGTTTGGCCTTCGCAGGCTTTCATCCGTGCATGGAGGGCTGCGTGCAATTATAGGGGAACGGCAAGGCTACTTATCCCCAGGGCAACCTTCTTGATAGGGGCAACCATCTTCCAGGGGCCATGCCTAGGTCCAGTTCCCATTAAGGTTCAAATTGCAGGAACACTGAAAGCTGTAGCAGACCCTAGCATGTACGAAGAAGATTTCTGGATCTTGTTTGAAAACATCAACGGCTTGCTGGTTACCGGTACAGGCACTGTTGATGGCCAAGGCAATGCTGTCTGGAAATACAACGACGGTGGTTCCAGGTTCCCGAGTGTAAGCAACAAAATTATCTTGACATGCATGCACTTGCTAATAATTAGTAATTAGAGAATATGGGATTGATTTCAATTTCATAATGATTCTTCTTTCCTTTTTTTTTTTAATTATTTGTGGCGCAGTCTATAAAATTCAATCATGTAGCCAATGGGATTATAAGACAGATCACCTCTGTTAATCCCATGGGTTTCCACATATCCATCGTTCTGTCCCAGAACATCAGGGCAAAACATCTTCATTTAACAGCTCCTGCGACGAGCCCCAATACCGATGGAATCCATATAAGCCAATCCAGTGTGGTGAAAGTATCCAGAAGTGTTATCAGCACCGGTGACGATTGCGTTGCTATAATTCAAGGAAGCACCGATGTCAGCATTAAAAAGGTTACTTGTGGGCCTGGCCATGGCTTCAGGTAAGTCTCAGTTGAAAGTTTCAGGAAACACGATCGTTCTTGATTTATTTTATGAATATACTTGGAGGAAGCAATTTTGCTACAAATGCTGCTAAGAACCTTTCCTTGTTTATAACTTCCATATATTTATAACAGTGTTGGTAGCCTTGGCAAGTACCCTGATGAAAAGGACGTGAGAGGAGTCGTCGTGACAAACTGCACACTAAGGAACGCTGACAATGGAGTTAGAATCAAAACATGGGGAGGATCACAACCCAGCCAGGCTTCAAACATTCTTTTCCAGGATATTATCATGGACAACGTTAAACACCCCATTATTATCGATCAAACCTATGGATCAAAAAGCAACTCGGTTAGCTTCCTTAAAAATGTTTTTTCCTTAAAAATACCATGTATTAATTATTTTAACAAGGCTTAATTTTATCCTCCACAACTACCTGGAGATCAATGAACAGTTTCATCTTTGGTTTTTATTTTTGCAGCCATCAAGGGTAAAGATAAGCGATGTTCGATACATAAATATCAGAGGAACCTCCGCGTCAGCAGTTGGAGTCGATCTCATGTGCAGCAAGGCTGTTCCTTGTGAAAAACTCTTCTTTTCAAACATCAATTTGAAGTACTATGGGCCAAAAAAGCTGCCTTTCACTTCTACGTGTACGAATGCAAAGGTCAACTATGCTGGCTCCCAATTCCCAGCACCTTGTCGATAGGTGCTTGATTGTAGTTGAAAAAACTCCATTCTTAATTTCTCTTGTATAAGGAGAAGGTCCATTTTTGGATTTACAGAAATTAATATTATCATCTTTCACAAATCATGCTACTTTAATTTGCTTGTCATTGATTGATTGCACACGCGCACGCTGCAAATCAGCTGTAAACATTTTGAGATCCTGAGTCACCTGTAAACATCTCAAGGAAAAAACCACAGGCATGATGGGATTCTTGCAGGGTCTACAGATAACACTGCAATATAATCTTTACCAGATCTGACAGCGATCAATTCGTCAGTTTATCGTGTTTATGCTAGCTAGCATGTTTTTTTTTTTTTTTTTTTTTTTTGTGTTTTTTTTAGAATTTAAGAATGACTGATAAGACTTGCTAAGAGACCAGATCATGAAAAAGGTCCAAAGCGGCCAATCTTCAATACCAATTTTCCGAGTTGGCAGAGAAGATGTCATCGTGTTTTCTTTAATATTCTGATTCAATACCAATTAGGATTAGGATGAGAACTTTTGTAGTTACCTCTCTGGCTCATGCTCTTCTAGCTAGGCCTCCATGTTTCCTGTAATGAAATGCAGAAAATCCATACGTGCATGCTTTGTGTTTTAGAAAAATTTGAATATATCCATAAGAAAGGAAAAAGAAAAAGAAAAAACAGAAATTATAATAGACTAGCTCAAGTGGAAGAATTTAGGGTGAAAATCAATTCTAATTCTATTCCTTAATTTAGTTGTACATATCTATGTACAATAATCCCTAATGAAAACTTAAAAAGTTGGCTAACAACAAAGGAAATTATAATAAAGGAAAGACTTTAATTCCTATAATATAACATGGAATTAAATCAAGACCTGACTCATGCTAACACTTTCTCTCAAATTGATCTCGATATATCCTTAATGCTCACCTGATAAGTGAGTTATTGAAAGCTTGACTTGAGTATGTTTTTGTTTGGATATTTACAAGTTGGTTTGTAGTTTTTATATGCTGAATGTTAATAATTTTTATTTTCTAACTTCTTGTACATAAAATTATGATTAATTTCTATATGTTTAGCTCAATCATGTTGAACTAGATTTTTAACAAACTAGATTTTTAACAATCTTAATCACTGATTGATTCTCATAATATAACTTCATAAATAACAACTCACAAGCACCCTTAACCAATATTGTCTTATATTTAGGCTCCACATTAGATAAAGTTACCCTTTGTTTTATATTCTTTTTAAGTAACCCAATTTCGTTTGATAGAAGTAAGATATCATGATATAGTTTGTTGTCCTTTCCCTTTAACACCCCAATCCAAGCCAGTATACTTAGAAATTCTAGTATGCTGATGCAACGAGAACATCAACCATTGTTTCTGCAAACTTCAAGTACTATAGAATTCTCATTATAGCACTCATATGAATTTATCTAGGATTTTGAATAAATTACTCTCATCACATTTACATCATATGTGTTAGGGCTATTAATCTCTTAATTGTTTAAAGACAGAACACAATAATTTAATGTCATTCAAAAACTCATCTACATCCATAAAACAACCAATGTTATTATATAGGGAGAGAACAACATCTTGCAATCAATGGAGAAGGAGGAACATCAACTCTACTTAACTTCCAATCTCACACATATTCTCTCTATGTAGTGTTGTAATTACAACCACTACTGCTGCCTTCTAGAAAATCTCTTTACCTCTACTTTCTCTTAATAATTGGTTCATTGGCTCTCTTTGCTTGGGTTTATTTATAGGCTAAAAGGGCCATTGTTCTAACTTATTATAGCAACTTCAGCTGCAACAAACTTGAACTTTAACATTAGTGGTTGTCAAACTTGCTGACCATGGATGGTGTTGTTTCAAGCTTCTTCCAACTCATTTTCAATGCAGCTTTCATTAACTCTCCCCAACCTCTTTTTTGGACTAGGAGAGGTTCCATTGCATATGAATGGGAATAACCCATCAATCACCCCTTTTGTTTTTCATATAGGTAATCATCCTCTTTACCACTTCAACACATGTTGGCATCTTACAACTTTTCTAAACTTACCATTATAAGAATGTCTTTTCCAAATTTACAGGTACTTGCATAATGATTCCATCACTAAAATCACCAAACCAAAAGATCATTATAACATGATGGCCTACCATGCCATACCTAAAGAGTGTTCATATTTGTTTCTAGAACATACTACATTCTCTCATCAAGATTTATAACTATGCTCTGTCTGGAATGATTAAATAAGCCTTTCATTTGAAAGCACCCCCTCAAACAAAAATATCTAGTTTTGAGTGTGATAATCACTAAGTATCACAACACAATTATAAGCTCACCACTCTTTCAAGAGATTGGAGGGTTCACACATTATCCTATTTAAAACTTAATCTCTTTAGAGAAAACTTTTTAGATTGTATCTATCTATCATACTAACTTTCCATATATTTCAACTTGCTAACTATGTTGTTATCATCCTTTACAAGTGAGATGAATGTCTTAGGTTATCTATCTATTTAATTTCTCAACACTTGGTGAGACATCCAGTGCTATAGATTTGTCAAGATTAGTCTTTCATTCTTTTCACTCTACACATTGATATTTTGTATTACACTTGACCAGGTGTTCAGAGCACCCAATTCTTCCTTCCCTCAAGACTACTAAAACCACCATAATAATCTAACATATATATTGGGATAACGTGTGAGACTTCTTTTTCTTCATTACCACCGACCACCACAATGACCTTCACATTCCTCTCTATGGGCAATTTATCTTTTTATATCACCAACAATACTCTTCATTTGAATCTTGATAATCAAACCACACTATTATATCCAAATTTACCTTGATCATATTACAGACAACTGCAATTTGATCACAAAAATCTTAGGTTCATGAGTGAACTAAGTTTAAAAACAAATATGGTTTTATATGAGATCAACTACACTAGATCACTACCTTTGACTCACGCTTGCTTGATGTAGCTTGTGGGACCTGTATGTAGATATTAATTGTAATTGACTTGACTAATGACGTGGAACATTTGCATCATGATGATGCCATTCTTCTAGTTTTAGGTTAACATATGGGTCAAGCCAGTTCTTGTAGGTGAAGATGGAGTTTGAAATAGCTTGACATGCATTTAGGCACATGGACAATACAATTGGAGGAGCGTGGAGCCAACACGATGTTAGTTTTTCATGATGTTTTCTCCACTATATTCCTTTTGGCCTCCTCTTTAAAGTGTTATACTCACAACATATTTTTGATGATTTTTATTTCTAGGAAAAAAATCAAAACACCTATTGTTCTTATCAACCATGATTAAATACCACTTATTTTTATCTCTAAAAAAATTAAAGCTTTTAAGCTTTTTCTATCTCACTTTCAGTGCAATTTTCATTTACTCTCCTTAGCCTCCTTCTTGGACTGGAAGAGTTGCCATTGCCTATGAAAGGCAACAATTCAACAATATGTAATATCAAGTTTTGTATATGACAAATACATTAAATGATCAACTAATCTTTGATACATTTCTTTATTATTAGGTACTTGATCTTCAATTTCTTTAAGCCATCATTTTATTCAATAGTCGTACTTAAAAGTTAATACTCGAGCATGCAAATTTTCTTTTAAGTTTAGGATAAACTTTCTCTATGATAGAAAAATACCTTACTTAAAGTGAACACCTCCATAACCCCTAAAAGAACACTTTGATATCAAATTTAAAAGCCAATTTGTTTTAAAATTTTCCATCTCATCTACGTCATTGCCAGTAATAAGCATATTATCTACATAAAACAATGAGTGTCATCAATTTATTATTTTTTATCTTTAAAAATAATGTATTATGAACATCACTTTGTGTAGCTCAAGACCTGTTAAGAGTTGCACCTAAAAACAATTTTAGGATTAGGATTGGGGGGAGTTTAATTTACTTTAAAGGCCCATGCCATTAGCCTTTCATACTCCTCTAGCTAGACCTCGATGTTTTTTGTATTGAAATACAGAAAATCCATACATGCATACTTTGTGTTTTAGAAAGATTTGAATAAATCCATAAGGACAATAAAAAAAATAAAATGCATGCTTCTTTACATCCATGAATTTAAAACTCTAGCATTATTGATACAAATTAACTAGCACATAAACTTAGTGAAAAGAGAAAAGTTGTATCTAGTGCAACCATTGATTTGATTGCCTATAATGTCTTTGATTAAATTAATTTTATGAGAACATGCAAATAAACCCCTCCTTTGATATTAGCACTTAGAATATTAGTTTGGCATATGACTTAATTTTAGCCTATTTTCAGCTCAAGATTGGAGCTGCAAATAAATGGTTTTGACATCCATTTGTCAAATCTCATAACCATGACATGCAATTATAGCAAACAAAATCCTTATGGACTTTAACATAGCTACTAGTGATAAGGTTTCATTAAAGTCAACCCTTTATCTTTGTCTGTAACATTTGACAACTAGTTTAGCTTTGTATGTTTGTACATTGTCATCCACGTCACTCTTTGAAAATGGACAAACTTATTAGAGAATCTAATGGGTCATCACATATGAACCATTGGTTAAATATTAAAAAGGGATGATTAATCAAATATGTTGATTCTAAATAAATTTGTTAAATTAAGGACTAGAATGTAATTAATACATGATTATGATTATGTATCTCAAAGAGTTGTTTGATGTAACCAGTAAGACTGACAAGTATGAGACATCTAAGGTATTGTTTCGCTGCAAGATGACAGATGATTCCTTAGTGAATAGCCATGTTTTGAAAATGATTGGCTATATTAAGAAATTAGGCCAATTGAGCTTTTTCATGGATCATGAGTCAAGTGTTAACTTAGTCTTGTAGTCATTACCCCAAAACTTTTTGCAATTCATTATGAACTATCATATGAATATATTGGATAATACATCGCTGTAATTGTTTAATATGCTTAAAACTACTGAAGGGACCCTTAAGAAAGAAAAATGTCATGTTCTCCTAATTCACTCTTCTAAAATGTTTAAAAAAAAGAGCAAAAAGAATAAAGGTCATGTCTCTAAAGCAAAGAAGCCTACTGGGGGCATAAAGATAAGAGGTACTCATCATCATTGTGGCAAGGATGGCCATTAAAAGAGGAATTGCAAGGAATAACTTACAACCGTGAAGAGAAAGAAACTTATTAAGGTTTCACCTTTAGGTATATTTATGATCGAAAACTATCTTTCTACTTTACATAATAGTTTTTAGGTATTAAATATCGGATATGGTTTTCACATTTGCAATATTATACAAGAACTAAAGAAAGGTAGAAGATTATATAAAGGCAAAGTGGACTTATGAGTTGGAAATGGATCAAGGGTTGATGTATTAGCTATATGAACTTATTATTTTACCGTGTCAAGTGGGATGATACTACAACTTAATAATTGTTATTTTGTTCCAGAACTTTTTTGATACATTATCTATTTCTTACTTAGCTTTGAATGGATTTAAATTTATTATTGATGGCAAATATTGTTACTTTTGTAATAATGGTGTTTTTTTTATGGATCTGGTGATTATACAAATGATTTGTATATACTTGATTTTGAAATGTCCATGCTTAATATAAACTACAAGAAGAATAGATTAGATAATTAATATCCTTCAAATTTATGGCTTTATAGACTAAGTCATATTAATAAAACAAGAATCGTTAATTTACATAAAGAAGGATATTTTGATCCTTTTTATTATAAATCATATGAAACTTGTGAAGCTTGTTTATTATATAAGATGACCAAAACATCATTTACTGGAAAGAGTGAAAGAGCAAAAGAATTGTTAGGCTTAATACATGCAGATGTATGTGGACCAATGATGATTCGTGTCATAGGTGGATATACTTATTTCATTACATTTACTGATGACCATTCTAGATATGGTTATGTGTATTTAATAATAATAAAAAATAAGTCTAAGTCATTTGAAAAGTTCAAAGAATTCAAAAATAAAGTTGAAAAACAAACTAGAAAGAGTATCTAAATACTTTGATCGAATTGAGGTGGTGAATACTTGAGCCAAGTATTTCAATATTATCTAAAAGATAATAAGATTCTCTCATAATGGACATCTCTTAAGACACCACAACTTAATGGAGTTTCTAAAAGAAGAAATCATACTCTATTAGATAGGGTACGGTTCATGATGAGCTATGCAGATCTTCCACCTTTTTTTTAGGGCTATGCCCTGCAAATTGCTACTTACCTTTTTAATAGGGTTTTATCAAAATCTGTTAATAATACTCTATATGAGATATGGAATGGTAAGAGATTAAACCTATCATACTTCAAGATTTGAGGATGTAACATTTATGTGAAACATATAATATTTGAAAGTTAGGAGCCATGTTAAAGAATTGTAAGTTTGTTGAATATCTAAAAGAATCTATTGGATATTATTTCTACCATCTCATTGAGCAAAAAATATTTGTCTCAAAATATGCAACATTTCTAGAGAAAGAATTTGTTACTGAAAAGAGCAGTAATAGAATTTAATGAAGTTCAAGAACCACAATAGACATCTAAATGGAAAAAGAGCCTGAGGCTATAATATTTGATGTTCAGCTTGAAACTCAAGAACTTCGTAGATCTAGTCAGACACGTCAAACACCATTGAGATATCAACTTCTCGTGGAAGTTAATGATGATGAGTGTCTCATATTTGATGAGCGTATCAACTATATAGAAGCAATATCTAATATTGATTACGAGAAAATGGCTTGAATCCATGAAATCTAAAATGGATTCCATGTACACCAACCAAGTATGGACTTTGAGTGATTCATCTAAATGGATAAAACTCATGGGATGTAAGTGGGTCTTTAAATGTTGATATAGATGGCAATGTACAAATATACAAAGTTAGACCAGTTGTCAAAGGTTACATACAAATACAAGGGGTTAACTTTGATAAAATCTTTTTAACGGTAGTTATGTTAAAATTCATACAAATTTTGATTGCTATAATTGCATATCATGATTATGAGATTTGAAAAATAAATATTAAAATTACATTCCTGAATGAAAATCTTCATAAAGATGTGTACATTAGAATGGACACTTCAAAAAGGATGTTACCATCAAGGGGAAAAAAAACAGATATACCAAATTTCTTTTATTTTTTCCATTAATAGAAAGGTTCTCCAACAAATTAAATTAAAATTTGCTTAATTGTTGAGCATGTTATTTAATTCAGTACTATAATTCGGGGAAAAGCTTAAGGATAGCATTTAATTTGTGTCTTGACTAATTATAGAAATGAAACCGAAGTAAACTGACTCTAAATACAGAACAGAACCACTGCAACCTAACTACGTACAGACCAAACACAATATCTAATAATGCAGTTAAACCTCCTACGTAGTAGCTTTTAACAGTACAAATCTGTTTCGTTAGAAATAAAAACAGTGTAGACATCTATCGATTCAGTAAAATCTCCAACAAACTTGGGTATAAAGTAAGATAGCTTCTCACAATTACAACATCCAATCGAAGCCTTTTATAGATTTTGTTGATAGAGAGAAAGAAATACAAATTATAAAGCTTGAGTTGGATAGATCATTGCAATGGCCATATTATTTACATGGAAATCCTCGGCAAATGCCTTGCTCATTTTGTGCATTATAGCGGCCTCCTTTGTTTCAAAGGCTCTGGGGTACCATGGACTTGCCGGCCGGAAAGATCCCTATGAGAAGGTGTTTAACGTGTTACGTTATGGAGCACATCCAGGAAGAGACGATAACGCACTGGTAAGCTGGTTTAGTGTTTAATTATCTGTTAAAAGAAATCCACATTTGATGGGGGGGTAAACTATTATAATTTGTGGCGTATATTTCTGAATTTGCCCTTGATTTTCTCGTAAAGAAATTATGGTGAAATTGATTAGATTGTGGGTTTGGCCTTCGCAGTCTTTCATCCGAGCATGGAAGGCTGCATGCAATTATAGGGGAAAGGCAAGGCTACTTATCCCCAAGGGAACCTTCTTGATAGGGGCAACTATCTTTCAGGGACCATGCCAAGGTCCAGCTCCCATTAAGGTTCAAATTGCAGGAGCTCTGAAAGCTGTAGCAGACCCTAGCATGTACGAAGAAGATTTCTGGATCTCATTTGAAAACATCAAGGGCTTGCTGGTTACTGGTACAGGCACTGTTGATGGCCAAGGCGATGCTGTCTGGAAATACAACGTCGGCGACGGCGGTGCCAAGTTCCCTAGTGTAAGCAACAAAATTATCTTGACATGCATGCACTGACTAATTAGTAACTAGAGAATATGGGATTAATTTCAGTTTCATAATGATTCTTCTTTCCTTTTTTTCTTAATTATTTGTCGCGCAGTCTATAAAACTCAACCATGTAGTCAATGGGATTATAAGACGGATCACCTCTGTGAATCCCATGGGTTTCCACATATCCATCGTTCTGTCCCAGAACATCAAGGCCAAAAATCTTCGTATATTTGCCCCTTCCGACAGCCCCAACACCGACGGAATCCATATCAGCCAAACCAATCAAGTGTATGTATCAAATTGTGTCATCGGCACTGGTGATGATTGCATTGGCATCATACGTGGATGCACCGATGTCCACATCAGAAATGTAACCTGTGGCCCCGGACATGGTATCAGGTAACTAATTAGTATCCAAGTATTGAATGTTCCAGCTGCACACACACACACACGCTTGAAGTCAGTAATTATGCATTAGTAATTAACTAGCATAGCAACCTGCAGCTAATTACCTTGTAATTTACATTTCCATACATAACAGTATTGGTAGCCTTGGAAAGTACCAGGATGAGGAGGATGTGACAGGGATCACTGTGAAAAACTGCACATTGAATAACACGGACAATGGAATCAGGATAAAAACATACGGAGGATCACCTCCAAGCCAAGCTTCAGGCATACTTTTCCAGGATATCGTCATGGACAGAGTTAAAAACCCCATTATTATTGATCAATTTTATGGAAACAAAGAATCGGTTCGTTTTCTCTTACTATGATATCAACCCCTTTAACAAGCTGCTTTCCTCCTTCGATCATGAGTATTGGAGTAGAGTATATCAGTTTAATCTGAATTTGCCTTCTTCAATTCTGTTTGCAGGCATCGAGGGTGAAGCTCAGTAATGTTCGATACCAGAACATTAGAGGAACATCCACTTCAGTCGTCGGAGTAAACATCAAGTGCAGCCATACTGTTCCCTGTGAAAGAGTTAGCTTATCAAACATAAATTTGAAATACGTTGGAGCAAAACTGCAGCATAATCATGAAATCAGCTCTGTGTGCACCAATGCAAAATTAAATTATGCTGGCTTCCAACTCCCATCACGTTGCCGATAGTTGAAAATCTCTTTCTACGGCCTGTTTACGATCGAGGAGATGGACCCTTTTCTGCTTTCATTAATTAGTGTAAATTAAAGTTTGTAAAAATATATCAGATCAGTTAACTGAGATATTTAGTTTATTATTTTAAAGACATGTTAAAAAAATAAATATATATTCATCAAAAACCTAGAATTTATACATGTTTAAAACTATAAACAAATAAAAGCATAATTTACGATGAATATGTTTTCAACACAAAAAAATAATAGAATTCTAGCATAGATATTAAGTATATAAACAAACTTGCAATTGATATTAATTTAAAGTTCTAGCATGCATACCAGTAATAAAAAAAAATATTTATACTTATATTAAAACAAAGAAGGATACTTACTTGTAGTAATGAGACTTTTGCTATTATTTTCAATGATGAATTCTTTATTTTTAAAACTTTTAAAATTCAACACATGCTAAAATATAAGGTGAGGAAGAGTATGTAAACCCCCCCCCCCCCCCATGAATGGAAATTATATTACTAGATTGAAAATTACTTAAAGATTAATTGAAAGTTATTGCTTTGATATGTTACTATACCAGGATAGGTAACTTTTGACTTTGAACATTTTTTAGTGAAATACTATTAGATTTACTCGGCTAAATAGTGAATGCGCGATGTCTTGAACTATTTAGCCTCTTATGTACACCAATACAATAATACTCACATAGTTTTTTACCTAGAGATTTTCTTTGGCTCTCATTGATATGTTTATTTTGGCTCTAAAAACTCTTAGATCCATAAGTGTTTTAAGGAATTCATTATTTATGAAAATTCTTAAAAAAACCACCACATTTCTCACTTATATAGGTGATCTTTCATTAAATTATTCTATTATAATCCATTTGGTATACCAATATATGAAAATCATTAAGAGTTCAACTCACTTTTATCACGAAACAGCCAACACATATTTCATCATAGAAATAAGTAGGAAATAATAATTTCCTAGCATCGAGAATGTTATATGACTTAGTTTTTCATTTGAGCATAAATCTTAGGATCTTCAATCAACTAGGTATGGTTACCATCATTACACTCTTTCATCTTTTAAAAGCTTTATGCCAATTCTTCTTGATGAATTATACACAAGCTCTATCGATAAATTTTTTATTAGTAGATCCAAAAATTATGAAAATAACTTCATTCGATAGCAAGTGTTTAATGATATTATGTCTATGATGTATATGTCTAAAATTTACATTATACATACTACTCCGTTCTCTTCTAATTGTTGACTGACTATCGCAATGGATACAAATAGTTATCACTGGTTTTATCCATTCAGCTTGGAATATCCTCTAAGAAATTTTGAATCCATTCAACTTCCACTACAATTTTATCAAGATCAATGAAATATGATTTCATCATGGATTTAGCGATACACGTTTATTTGAAGGATTTCCATGATAAGGCTGCTCCACTAAGTGTGAATACACATCCACTTATGAATTTTAAATTCTTAGTGTTGAATATCCAATTAACATCGCTATTATACTATTCTAGCATTACTAGGTAACCAATATAGTATAACCCATAGTCCAAGGTGTACATCAAATATTTAAGTACCTTTTATTACCTTATAATGATCTATACTTAGATTACTTGTAAATTTACTCAGTTTATTAAACGAGTACGCAATATCAGGCCTTGTGTAGTTCATAACATATATTAGGCTTCTAGTTATTTAAGAATATTTCAATTGATTTATTCTTTTACCTCTATTCTTGGACAAATGTACACTTATATTAATTGGTATTTTGACAATGCTATTGTCTTTTTTAGAAAATTCCTTAAAAATTTTCTCAACATAATAAGATTTAGATAATATCAATCCATTAGATGTTTTATAAATATTTATTCCTAGTATGACAATTGCAACGCCTAATTCTTTCATGTAAAACTTATTAGTTAATATTTTCTTAGTAGATTTGATCACGTGATCATTGTTATATAGAATTAGCATATTGTCCATACAAAGACATAACATTTATCTATATTTTTTACATGAACACATTTATCAACTTTGTTGATTTTGAACTCATTTGACAACATAATCTTATCAAACTTTTCATGACATTATCTAGGTGCTTATTTCAAAACATCTACTAATTTGATAAGCTTATAGACTTTTTTTTTTCCTATTAATTGATAACAAACCCCTCAGGTTATTCTGGATAAGCCTCCTCTTCAAAGTCACAATTTAAAAAAGCTAATTTTACATCCATTTGATGTATTTCAAGCTTGTTAATAGCTACAATAACTATTAATGTTCGTATAGAACTTATTCTTGACACTAGTGAATATGTGTTAAAATAGTCAAAAACCTTTTTATCGTCTAAATCCCTTAATAACAAGTCTAGATTTATATTTATTAATAGTGCCATTAACTTTCATTTTCCTTTTGAAGATCTACTTATAGTCTAATGGTTTATTTCCAGGAGGAAGATCAATTAGTTCCTATATATATGATTATTCATAATGGATTCAATTTTAATATTGATTATCTCCTTCCGGATAGGACATTGCCTCAGATAGGGGTGTTCAAAAAAACCGATTATAAACCGATGAAAAATTAACCGAGAAAACCGAATAAACCGATGAAAAATTAACCGAGATGGAAAACCGATTAACCAATTTTTAAAACTATAAAATCTTGCCAGTTCGGTTCGGTTTGGTTTTGGTTTGACAACAAAAACTGGTGAACCGAACCGACTAACCATAAAATAAAAAGAACTATAAATACTACAGTCTACACTTTACAGTTAACCTAACCCTAGTAATAACATTACACCGAAAAGCCGCCGCCCAGCAGAGACTAGTTTTCGCTTTCTTCCTTTCCCTTTCAATTTTCATCCACTTTGCGTCTCAGCCCCCTGCATCTGTCTCTTCTCCACCCAAACAAAAACCCATACCTGCAGCAGAAGGAGAAGGCTCCTCCATTAGAGAAAAGACGATAAGATAAAGTACCATCTGTTTCAAACTTTCATGCTTCTTTGGCCTTCCTATCACTACTTCCTCGCTCTGACCTCTGCTTCTCCTTTTCTATCCTCTTGCAGTTAGGGTTTTTGCATCTTTCTTCAGGTTTGACCCGCCCGCCTTCTCTCCTTTCTCTTGTTTTAGTCATGCCTTTTGTCGGTTTTTTTTTTTACTGTTGATCTGATCATTTTGGATGTGCATTCTCCCTAGATTGCTGTCCGATCTCGTCTCTTTTTTCATTCTCTCTCCATGCTTTACTTAATATGAGTTGTGGTAGTTGGCTATTGTTTTTCTCGTAAGATAGATACTTATGGACCCATCTATGATTGCATTTCTTCTAGTTTGTCTTATATGGTGATCAAGATCTGCATTTTGATTTTAAATCTGGGCAAACATTATTCTCTTTAACTTACGGTTCTAGGGTTAAATTTGTTTTCTTTTCCTTGTAGAAGTTGTTTTGGCATGACTATATATACTCCGAAGAACATCCTATCAATATGTTTTATCTTGATTGTCAATGCCTTTTATTTGCCTTGAATTGATAGGCTATTTTATGGGCAAGATTTTGTTGTTGTTTTATAGATAGACTATTTTAATAAATCATCGAGTTGGTAGAAGCTTGTTCAACTATCAATTCTGGCAGTATGGCTGATGACTGATATAGTGGGGCAATGGATAGGTTACAAAGATGGTTGCAATGTGAAAACATGGTTGTTGGGTACTATGTCAGATTTATAATAAATTCAAGTTCATTGTTGATTTTGTTAGCTTCATGATTTGTTAAATTTTTAGATATTGATTGCTCTGTTCAGTTAAAATTATTGTGTGTTTTTGCAAAACCTTTTCCATGGAAATATTTGATGTTGAATAAATCAAGTAAAACTGATCAATTGGTCCATTACAGTGTAATTATATGAACCATTGGTCCATTATGATCTGTTATAAACCATTGGTCCATTACAGTGTAATTATATGAACCTAATATGATGCTCAACTTCTGCTTGATTCACCAGAAGGTTTTTTTTCTTACTTTTGCATTAACTGACAAAATAATGGACAATTGGACAGAATAGTGGGCTTTTTTCTTGCTTTTGGAATTGGAAATAATTGTTGGTCCTTAAATCCTCTTTACAATTGAATGTGTTAGCTACTTAACTTTAACTTTAAGATTTATGCTGTTATTTTGTGATTTCAGATGGATAATCAACATCAAAACTTTCATAGATTATATTGAAAATTCTGAGATGATTGAGTGAAGTAATTTCTTTTACAAATTTAAATGTTGTTATTTTATAATATTATTTATTTACATATGTTTAATCTAATATTTTAATTTATGTTTTTGAAGAATTTGGTGAAAGTTTAAAAATTTCAACTGATTGTTTGTAAGTTGTATTGATGATGTTAGTGTAATCCTGAAATATAATTGTTTTGGGTAATTAATTTACTTTACCTTATTGATTCTTTTTAAAATTTTGCATTGTTAATTTTTTTAATAGTTGAACTCTAATATGTTGCTAATTTGCTAGTGTTTTTTTATAGCATTATACTTGATGGAACTTTTGGCTTTTGCTGTTGCTGAAAGTTTTGGATGCAGTTGTAGTGTTGGTGCTGGTTTTTTTCTTCCAATTATACTGGATGTTTATATAATTTATTACTGGTTGTATCTGTTTGCTAATGTAAAAATTTTTAGTGTACACCTCTTTTAATTTGAGGAGCTCAAATTTGATCATGCATCTTGCATATTGCATTGATTTGAATTTTCATAGCCTATTTATTTGCATATTAAAGATAGCAACAAGTGAAGCATTTCAAATTTATTGTTACTATAAGCATTTCAAAAAAAATATCAATTTTCTAATTTGATTAAAAAGCTTATAACAAACTAAACCAAATTAGAAAATTTTAAAGAGTTTTGATTAAAAAGCCTATAAATTTTGCCCAACAAGAAAATTTAAAAGCCCAATTTAGTGTAAGTCCAATTAAAAAAATTCAAAAAAGCCCATTAATTTGATGATTAGGTTTTCCGGTTTTAAAGCCAAAAAACCGAATTTAACCGAACAGAACTGGTTCGGTTTGAACCGGAATTCGGTTCGGTTCGGTTTGAATTTTTAAAAATTTGAGTTAACAGATCCGGTTGGTTTTTATGGTTCGAACCAAACTGAACCAAACCGTGAACAAGCCTAGCCTCAGAATGGGTTCGAGGTTCATTTTCTAACAAATATGTTAAGAAATCAAGACCAAATGTTT
Organism: Populus tomentosa; assembly: GCA_018804465.1. Lineage (NCBI taxonomy): Eukaryota > Viridiplantae > Streptophyta > Magnoliopsida > Malpighiales > Salicaceae > Populus > Populus tomentosa. Next base: position 4,471 of record JAAWWB010001662.1, on the reverse strand, counting down.
TGGTCACTTTTGCCCTCTTAATCTTTCTAAGCTTAACTACATCATTTTCTGATTTATGATGATTACTTAAGCTAGTCTCAATTATTGTTTTAAGTGAATGATTTTTTCATACTTCTTTCTATGGAAACACATCCTTAAAGAATATAGCATTCCTTAATTCCTGAATTTCATAATAGTATGAGGATGAAAATATCATCAATACTTGACTTGTGTATAAAAAATTTATATGCACTACTATTTTATACATATTTGATGAATACACAATCTATAGTCTTAGGTCTTATCTTGATCATTTTAGGATCATGTATTGTTACTTTTACAAGACATCCCTGTATTTTATGCATATCTTACTATAAACCTTGGTGGACATTGCTGCAAGGGCCTAAAATGTGTCATGGAAAATTAGAGTCACCACCTAATAATTGAAAGAAACTAAGAATCTTAAAATATAAACTAGTTCTAGAAATTTGGGTAAGGGGTTAATTATGCTTAAAGAAAGAACAACATCACCATTATAGTATCTTTTTTTCATGAAAAAGGTACATTTACTATGTGTTTTCTCTTAAGTTTATCTTTTTTATTACCATCAATTATTCTAATTGTTTTTAGCTTTTTTATTTTTTTATTTATTTTGTGAAAAATCTGACGTCGGTCTTCAAACTAGTCAGAAAATAACATCAGTCTCCAAAAATAAAAAAACTCGTCAAAGATATTGACATTAAATCCTAAAACAACAATGTTTAAATTACTAAAAAGAGACATAACTCGTATGCAATTTTAAAATCTAGATATCAATCCCTAAAAAAAACCATGTGGATGTTGGACTTATAGAAATGGTAGAAAATTAGGTTTAACTTCTAAACCCTTTTCGTATAACTTTTATTTTTGTTCTTATAATTTTTTAAAAAATATATTTTTTTCTTTATATTTTATTTCTATTCATGTATAGGTCCTTCTTTGTAATTTTTTTTTGTTGAGAAATACAATTTACATTCAGAAGGTTAAAATCTAACTTTTTAATGATTGTTTAGAAACATGAACCTTATTTAAAATTATGATAGTGATTCTTTTTTAATATATTTTTTATTTGAAAATATATTAAAAAAAATTAACATTAATATATCAAAATAATTGAAAATTATTAAATAATAATAATAATTTAAAACAAAAAATATTCAAAAAAATTTAAAAACACTTTTTCTACACAAAAACAAATCAACTGAAATAAATGGGATTCGTAAAAGAAAGGGACATGGGATTTAGAGATGATCATTAGACTTGTGTAAGCTAAGCGATTCAAACATAACAGATAAAGAAAGAGAAATCCCGGCATTGGACATCCATGGACTAAATGAAAATGAGTGCGCACTTATTATTCATGATTTAAATCTTATTTAATACGATTTCCAGAACTTACAATTCATGATTTAAATCTTATTGAATACGATTTCCAGAACTTACAATCCCCCCCCAGAAGAGCTGTGGGATGATAAAAACATGTCATCTTGCAACCAGTCAAGGAAGTCATCTCATAAGTAACATAAGCAGTTCTGGTTTTTCAATTAACTGTTTCAACTCATTGCAAAATCTTGCAACAGTCGCCCCGTCCAAGACTCTATGATCTGCACCAATATTTACCTGAGAAAAGAGGCAGATGATCAGATACAATAATGAAACGCCATAAAGCCGTCGTTTTAACAATCAGTAAGCGCGATGTATAATTTTAGCCCTTTCTGTCACCAGAATTCTCTAATTGTTTGAAATAGCATGCCCAGTTTATAGTAAGATTGTCCTTTACATGGACAGTGCTTTACTTTTTCTAAAGGATGATGCGCTAAGTTACAGTAATTCATTTCCAAAAGAATGAGCATATAAATAAAATGGTGTGTATCCCAAGTTCATTTGGAAGATGGTGTTAAGTACTCTGAAGCAAATAAAAAAGAAGGAAGTAACTGAAACATTGCTTACCGTCATAACTGATACAGGATATGCATTTCCATCATCTGCAAAATGAGCCACTTTCTGAATTCGGCCAATTGCAATAATTGCCACTTCAGGCAAGTTGAGGATGGGAGCACCAAACTTCCCACCAATTGCTCCAATGTTGCTTAGTGTTATTGTTCCACCAGTTATATCCTCAGGGTTAAGCTTATTAGCCAAGGCCAATTGTTGCAACCGTGAAAGCTCCTTTGTTATCTAAGTACATAGGTGGACATTTTGAACAATACCAGAGAAAGGGGGGGAAACAAAAGGTGTTTTGAGGAGAAGTACTTGAAAGTAAACGCATTGAGAATACAACAAGACTTACTCCAAAAAGGAAAAATTAGGCATTGTGTCATTCTTGCCTGAAGTTATGGATGAACCTAATTGTAAGTATGCATATAAAGCAAGATGCAACCTTAAAAAAATCTATTGATTTCAATATGAATTCGTGTCGTTTATAACATTCTAACTTTCGTTATCAAATCAATCAAATTATATCTCTCACCTTAACTATTAAGTATGAAAGCAAAGTTTGAAGTCAAACTCAATACTTTGAAATCCCATTTTACTACTTGAACACAAGCAAGAAGCTGCTAGCAATCAAGCAGAGTGAAATAGAAGATGGTTGTATATGTAAATAACAGAGACAGGAGACAATGAAACTAACCTCCAAGATGGAAAGAGACTGAACATTCTTTATATTGGGTACAACTAGACCAGATGGAGTTGCCATGGCAATTCCAATATTGTGGGAACCTATGACATTCAACAGTTATTATTACCACGATTAACTAGAAAAGAGGGTTAAGGATATCAATAAGAATATTCAACATAATCCAAGCAACATTCTGATCAACAGATCTCAAAGAAGCAACAATTATTTTACATCAGAACAATTCCTCCATTGGCGAGAAATATATGCACATAAATACATCCTTGTAGAGCCAAAAGTAGAGCCTCTGCAGGATACATCCATCTCATATGCAAGTAGGATAAATTTTATATTGGTTTTATAAGCAGTCAAGACCAGTGAATCTGTTGTGAATCTATAATCTATAAATGTTTGTCTCATTTTATACTTTTGTTGATGATGGATCTAGTTCCAGCTTTGTTAGATCCTTGAAATACTTGCAAAGGACACCAAAATTACCAGTTTAAATTACTTTGAGAAGAAATGCTTTCACAAGCAAGAATTATCGTGCCCATATACTGGAAAGCCAATAGTTGTTTTTTACCACTCATTGAACATGTGCCCATCAGAAAATAGAAGCAGTAAACAACATTGCAGCAGCAAAGAAGAATAAATCAACAAACCTTTCAGGATGACCTCCATTGAGTCCTCATTGAAGCGACTATTAATCCATGGATATTTGCTGATGGCCACTGAAAGTGACTTTATCAAAGATGGAAGGAAAGTATGCTTCACACCTGGTTCAGTATTATTGTTTTGGAAACTTTCTTTAAGCTCCACCAATGCATCACAATTTATCTCTTCTACATAATGAAAATGTGGAACTTTTGCAGCCATTGACATTGTTTTCACCATTGTGCGTTGGAATCCCCTGAAAAAAAATAAAGCAGGCAATTATTTTGCCTCAACACTAAATTTAAAGTGGTTTGGCTAATAAACAAGTATTCTTTAAGAGTTCTAGTACATGGAATTGAAAAATAACTGTCTAGTGACTCTACACTAACACAAATGAGTATTGGGGGTGGCTTTTGTTTTTAAGGTAAGGGTTTAGACTTTACTGTAAGAGAATAAGATTTCAGAAAAATCACAGTTTTTGCAGTAAAAAGGTTAAGGATATCACAGGATATTTTTGGCATTTAAAATTAAAGGTTATGATATCTCACAGGACAAGATTTACAATAAAGGTGTTCTTCCACCCCATGTAAAACTAGACCATTGAATTCACAAGATATGTCAGATTTTCTTTATACAGTTCTTACATAAAAGAACTTCATCTGCAGCAATCCTATTATCATTTAACATAACTACATGTACACAAGTGGACCTCTAACTGTTGCTTGTAAAAATGATGTCTACAGCTAGAACCTGTAAACACAATCTCATAAGCAACTTGTAAATAAAAGCTATTAGACAAACTATGCATGCATGAACCTTTAGGTGCACCTATTCACAATGCTAGGCAATCAAAATTTCAAACCAGCATATGCTTGATATGGTCTGAATTCAAAACATAGGCTTGCAGTAAATGGTTGTGGCTGCCTGGCTTATGGCTTGGATACCAAATTAATTGACCTATCATTATGATTAAAATGGCAGGGAAAATTAACACCTCTGCAATATAAGAATTGCTATGTTATCCTAATCCTATCATTTAAAAAACAAAAATTGGTTATTTTGTGAAGAGTATAATGCTATGGAAAGTAGTTCTGTACATTCCTACCCCCTTCTTTAAAAAAACAATGATAGGAAAAAGGTTTTCAGTTCACATTAGCTACTAATATTACCTTAGAGGAATTG
>JAAWWB010001661.1:0-26078 GCA_018804465.1 Populus tomentosa | reverse complement strand
AAACTAAGGCTGCCTTTCGAGGATATTTTCGTCTTTGTTTCATGTTTTTTTTTTTTTTTAATATTGACATGCTCTTAGTGCCAGTTTAGTAATTTATATTATTAAAATATTAATTAATAAATAAAATAGGCTTACACACTTTGTTGGCCACAAAATGCCAATTTCTATCTCTTTCGATATGAAAGGTGGCAACGCAGATATTGAGGTGATTGTTTTTTTTTTTTTGGTAACCTGTTTTGTGAGGAAAGGTAGGGTTCGATGACTTTTGATTTTTTTTTTTATTTCTTTTTTTTTTCTCTTTTGTGGGTTTTGATATTAATACCGAGCTTTAAAATATTTAGTTATATCCTTCATTTTATATTTATTTTAAGTTTAGTCCTTATTTTTTTCTATTTGTTTTGAGTTTAATACTTCTTAAAGTTTTTTTTTCAATTTCATTCTTAATATTTAATTTTATTTAATTTTTTTATTCAATCTGATTTTTATTCTTTTGATTGATTTTTTTATCATTTGCAATTATTTATTTCTTTTATTTTTTCCTTTAGAATTTTATTTCATATTTTATTGCTCTTTTTGTATCCTTCATTTATTTTGGTTTTAAGTTTAATCACTAATTAGTTTCTTTCAATTATTTTTTATAAAAGATTTAGTCTTCATTGTTTTAATTTTTGAATTTTTAATTTTGTATAAATGATAATTTTTCTTTATAATTCTTTTAATTTGCCAATAAATTATTGACCCTTGAGTGTTATGATTTTTTTTCAATTATCTTTATATAGGGTTATCTTGTATGCAAGGGGATTAAACATCTCAGCATCCCCTCCACAAATAAGCAGCATGTGTAGCTTGAAGGTGGTTAGAGGGGCACGTGTGGCCTTTTGTTTTTGTTTTTCATTTCTCCTACTCGATTTTGATGTTGGCTTTAAAAAATTCAAATCAACCTCTAAATGTTTGTTGTACTTAAGATTTCATCCATGTTCTCTTTATTATGATTTATAATTTAAAATAATTTATAAAATTAAGGGTTTTTTTTAATTTCATCCATGTTCTCTTTATTGCAATTTTTTATTTAGAATAATTTATTAAATTAAGAATTTTTTAATTTCATCCCCAATAGATATTTTCATTTATCTAATTTGGTTCCTATTCTTTTGATTACTATTTTTTAAAATGGTTTTTGCAATTTTATCATTATTGGTTTTTTTTTTCCTATCAAATCTAATCCTTTTTTTTATTATTGTATTTTTTTTACCTTGCAAGATTTTTTATATTATTTCATCTTCCAACATTTATTTAGCTGGATGTTTAGTTTTTTAGTTGATTATGAGTCTAGAATTTAACGGTTTAAGAGTTTAAAAAATTAACCTCGGTTTACAAAGTTGACATGGATTACCTTGGTTTTTTTTTCCTTTTTTTAAAGCTTTTTTTCCACCCTATAGCATTTTGTTATTTTTAAATTTACATTCTATAGGGTTTTTTAGTTGTTTTGAAAATAACATGAGCTTTTTTTATTTTTATTGAATTTAGCTTTTTTAAAGTAATTTTTTTTTAAATTATATAAAATTAATTAATTTCATTCTTTGACATTTTAGTTTTAGGTGTTGAGCTTCTAGATTGAGACTATGTCAAAAATTTAATGAATTACGAGTTTGAGAGTATAACCCAGGTTTATAAGATTCACTTGAACTTGCTTGTTTTTTTATTTTTAGATTTTATCCTCTAATATTTTTTTTTATTTTTTTATGGGATTTATCTTTCTTTTAAAATAACAGTTCTTTCAAGTTTTTTTTTTTTTTTTGTTAAATTCCGCTTCTTTAAAAGCAATGTTGTTTTCAAGCCACAGGAACCATTTGATCATCCAAGAGAAACACTAATGGTTTTGATTTATCACTATGCCCCGGACAACCTGTACGTTTTGCAACTTTCTCTTCCTACTGCACATTTGAAAGGTTTAAGGAATTAATATTAACTACCTAAGCAATCAGTTGCATCTGCACTTATTATTAAAAGAAGTTTACAGCCATTAATTATTAGTTTGGCTAAATTCACTGTGTCGGCAATTCGAAGAATAGAAGGTTTGGTTTTTTTTTCCTAAGTTGGAAGTTTAAGATGGGAAAATTACTTTGACCCTTCCTAGGTCTGCACATGATTACATTATATTTTTTAAGGTTGTCAAAATCACGAATTTATTTATAATATCATATAATTTTATGAATTAATATATATAATATATAAAATTAAATTATAAATTAAAAAATTAAAAAAATCAATTAAACTCGATCAAATTCAATCATAAAAAGTAAACTCGGACCGATTTATCAATTTCGAAAGAAATATACAATTAGCATTTAGCATTTACGTCTCAAGACTCTCAACTAGGTGCTAGCACATGATTCCACTGTTCCACAATTCCACTCTCTCTCTTTCTCAAAACACCTTTTTTTTTCTTCACTTCGTCTGTGATCTGCCTCTTTCCTTCTTCCGTGGTCTCTCATCTCTATTTTGGCATCAATCAGGCTAGTTTTCATAAACTTCTTGTTATAACTTATAACATTATCTCATTCTCCTTCTCTGTTTTGAATAATACTGATAATATCATATTAGATCGAACAAAATTCCCTTCTGTAATAGCAAAATTAAATGGGTTTGGTAGAAATTCCAAGTTCAACCCATGGTTATGGAACTGAAACCATTGGGGATAACATGAAAAGGAGACTTGAACCAGACAGCAATGGTGGTGATCTGTACGTGTAACAGCTAGGTATCAAAAACATAGTGAGGATAGCAAGTCTTATCTTGTATTCTGTCTCTGTTCTTGCTACTATGCCCCATCACAACAGTAATAGTGAGGATAGGAGGCCTTTAAGGCCGGGGGGAAATTGAATATCTTAGGTTCTATGAATGAATTGTCAGCCTTGAACCTGTCCATGTCGAGTCTTGTATTTTGTCTTGTTGGAAATGAGATCATTGCATAATTAGTTGGCATCAATGGACTAATATTATGAAGAATTAGAAAGAGCACGACTTTTATGAAATTGAAAGGAACTCACTACTTGTAAAACTAATTTTGTGATTTTTTGGATTGTCTTTCATGTCACTACTTTATTATCTCGAGATGCAATGTAAATTATGCCAAAAAAATGCTTCATTCTGCTTCAAAAGAACTCAAGTCTCTGAGTTAAAGGGCCTACGTTCAAAATTGTTCTGGAATGGTGTGCATTTTTGTTCCAGTAGAAGTTTCTTTTCCATGTTTTTGACATTTACATGCTAATAGATCTTTCTAAATTCATATCTTGGTTGGTAAAGAGAGCAGCAAATTGACCATTTGCAACATTGTCCGAGATAGGGAAAAATTAATCCAATTTTCATCTTGTTCATTGCAGAGATGGCTCTGACTCAAATTTGGTTTTACAATGGTTCTTAATGTTACTGTTATGACTACAAGACTGAATCTTCTTAGTCATGACTGAGCATATCTTCATATCACTTATAATATAAGTTGGATAACTTGGTTTTTTGTACTTGGGTGCACATTGTTTGCTTAAATTTCCAAGGATAGAATCTGTTGACTGAAGCTGGAAAGTTACAGAGCTGTATTGGGATGGACATCCTTTTCCCCAATCCTTTCCCTTAGAAATTATTTGACTCTGGAAATCAATATCCTTCTTTTGAATGATGCTAGGTTATAGAATTATCAGAACAACTTTTAACCTTCTTTATGTGGAAATATTCCTGATAAATGTCCTTGTAAGATGTTGGATTTTTGGATTAGAAGTAGTAGTGTCATTGTAGGGTTGAGGACGGCTTTGCATTTTGGAGAAATGGGGTAGAGACAAAATGCTTTACATGATGATTAGAATATGAGTTAATAGCAAGAAAATTCTTTCATTTTTCCCCGGAGTTGCAGAAATTATATGTTTGTGGCTGGTGGAAGCGTAGCATGTCTAAACTACTCTTTTGAGAACTAAATTCACCAACTCATCAATACACCTTCTCTTCTGCAGCTTGTAAATGTTTGAGATTTTAATTACAGGGTTGATTTGAATTGATTCTTGAACTAGAGGATACATGGCATATAATTTTACTATTCAAGTTTACGATTCGAGTTTATATTATATATTCCGTGTTGTGTCAAAAAAGCATTTTTAACAATCTTGCTTTTGTTTATAATTTTAAAAATTACATTTTATATACGGGTCAGGACAAGATTTGAATTTAATAAAAAGATGAAAACACCTTCTTATATAATATAATATCAACAACTCAAACAATATATCAGTCCAATTTATTAAACTTGGTTGCCTCCACCACCAATACAATTCTCATTCATCTTTGATCAAAACCCAATTTGTATGTTAAAAATCAATTAGTTAGTTTGCATTTGGATTTGGATTTTTAAAAAAAAAAATTAGTAGAGTAAATTAAAAAGTATTAGTGAAATATCATAGTTTAAAAAAGAATTGAAAAAATAACACAGTTTGTACATATTGCGATTCAGAATCACGACAATTAAGGTTGTTATGTTTCAGAATCACAACATCTATTGAATGTTTCTAAATTTATATAATTAAGGTTGATTTCATGTAATTGACCATAAATAACATGAATTAGGTTATATTTTGATCAGTTATGCTTTGCATTTATTTGTCAAATTAGTTGCGAAAATTGGATATTTTTAATTGATTTGTGTTAACTAGCTAAGAATTTATGTAATTAGGTTTGAATTCATGCAAATGAGCATGAAAATAATATAAATTAGGTTTAGTTTTGATCAATCATGCTTTGCATTGATCTATTGGCTAAGTTACCAAAATTAGGGATTTGATTGATTTGTGTTGGATGGATTGGAATCATTTTTTTTTCTTCTATAGGATGTCTTATAAAATCTTTATGTTATATGATTACGGTGCTACTATTGCTCTTGATAAGATCGGATTAAGCTATTTATGTTCTAGGCAAGCTTTTCTATCATTGTTATCTTGAGGACATCAAGTTTTATCACAACTCGATCCATGCATTGATTGAGAGATGGCAATGTGAGATGCACATGTTCCATCTCAAGAACGGGGAAATGACATCCACTTTGCAAGATGTGACAATTTTACTTGGATTTTCTATCAATGGACGAACATTCACATTCGAGGTGCATGTAATCATGTTGCACTTTATAAGCGCACATTTGAAGTGACACCCCTTTCTACTATATTAAAGGGTGGTAAAATACACCTAAAAATGGCTTGATGTGATATTTGCAATACAACTAAATGATGTTGATGATGAGGTCTTGTGCAAGAATGCTTTAAATTGTGATTTTAGTTTATTAAGTATTTGTGAATAGTAGTCTCATGATTGTAAGCTTATGTAGGTATGCCAAGATGTATATCCTACACATGTTTGGCAACATTCCATTCACATATCTTATTGATAAATACATGCCTCTTGTTTATCAAACATTTCTTAAGGATTTTGACGCGATCCCCACATATAGTTGGGGTTTTACTGTCTCGGCATGGCTGTATAGATATCTATGCATTGCTTTCATGAAAATGACAAAACAAGTTGAGGAATGTTTGCTACTTTTACAAGTACAAATAAAAAACTTAAAATTTCATTTACATTTCAACTATTTATAATAAATAAGAAAAAAATCACCCATATGTTAATTGAAACAACTATGGTCCTGAGATCATCTCCATGTGGATCAACCTTGGATTCTGAGGAAACTAGTTGTGACTATCTAAACTATGGGTGTTACACATCATCTCTCATTAGAATGCTTGTAAGCTTGTGATTTATAATATTAGATAGTGTGGGATTAAGGTATTTGATAATAATCTCAAACATGCACTGCCATTTTATTGGAGTGAGTTTGATGGGTAGCAACCTTTCCAGGTATATGTTGAGCAATTGTTTTTGTAATTCAATTTAAATTTTTACTTATTATTATTGTTTTATATGTTTGAAGACTTGTGTTTAAGGGAATGTGGGCTCCATTTAAAGATGATAAATTAGTAGTTGCGCTTGCAGTTTGCACTAGCAGGATGAATATATGGATAATAATGGTCCCATTAATTATTATTATTATTATTATTATTTGATGGTTAAGCTACATTGCCTTGATCGGGAATGTGATGATTAAGGTATAAACAAAATATTCTAGTGATATTGATATGAGTGATGCATTGCACGCCTTAAATTATAAGGGAAAATATAAGTCTAACACGTCGAGTTATTACACGAGACCCTGTATAGGTTCCTCAATTGAAAGACATGCAATATGAGCAACATGCATAGTAAATTCAAAATATTGCATGTAATATTAACTTTTTAGAATAAATATAATTTAAATGATGCATTTTATAAATGGAACCTTTAATGTATTAATTTGATGAATTTCAGGCTGGCTTCTTTTTATATGAAGGTCCAGAGGCCGTATATGTGTTTCTTAATCTTGATAAAGAAAGAGAACGATACATCTATGCTTTTTGTTGGTTTAGTGCTTGCCACACTGCACTTGTGAATTTCAAAGAGATGTTAACTTTAATGATGTCATGAGAACAAGGCCATTTAAGTAGGAGGCAATTGTGCTATTGATGAACCTAACCCTTCTAGTAGATGATGTAGGCATAAATATATAAACCTGCTTACATGTTATTGATATATTATTATGTGTTGTTTTGTTAATTATAAGTTTTATGTTGTGTTATCTTGTTAATTTTGAGTTTATAATTAATTTTAGTTTTTTTATTATATTTGTAATATTTTTTTATATAATATTTTTTGGGTTGGTTAAGTTGACATTAATTTTTTTTTTCTAGATATAATTTGGAGTAGTGTGATTTGAAACCAAAATCTTACATATTGTCATGTGAACAAAGATAGCAGGATTATTGTTTTAGCTTAGTTTTAATTTAAATATTGTTGATATCTTGGATTTAACCAAATAATTTTAAGATTAACAAATCAAATAACCGTTAAACTAGTGTTATCAAGTAAATAATTGGAGTTATTCTATAATTCACAGTAAATTCAAATGAAATCTTGATTATAAAATGTTTGATAAAAAAAATTAATTTCAAGTAATGAAAATAGGACAAAAATTATAGTTATTATGTAATTCACAAAAAATCCAATTTTGTTTTTTTGATTACAAGTTAATTTAAAACCCTATAAATTATAAGAAAAGAAACATTAAAAAAAATGTAATTTTTATATAATTTTTAATTTTATAAGAAAATAAATCTAATTTAAACAATATTAAAATTAGATCTCTACCAGAAGATTAATCTTGAGTGGACGAACCATGGATAATTTTTACTTGGCTTAAATCTCCATTAGTGTGTAAATAATTTGTAAAGGTGAAAGTTTTATGCTAAAAATAAACTTAATAAAAAGTTCTAGCCTTTAGATTATTGAGATAAAAAAAAATGTATAATCATAATGTTAGGATAAAATCTTTTCATTATCCCGACAGCAGTAGCCCAGCTGCCTTCACTTGTTGGAAATAAGACAAATACGGGAAACAATTCCCTTTAAAAAGCAATATATAATGAAAAGATATAAAGAAGTCAGTTGGGGTTAGTGTTTTGATGGCTGTCACATATTCAAAATGCAATATATAAAGAAGTCATGTTTTGTAACTCTGACATTTATATAATGTCACATTTTTCAATTATGACTTCTTTATTTGTTGCGTTTTGAAACCCAAATTATATTATTTCACTTATACTTTTTGCAGCTAAAATTTTAAGATTTTTATGCTAATAGCCCAAAATAACCTTGCATTTAGTTTTTAGATAAAGGTAACTAAAGTGTCCATGTACTTTTAATAAATCCAAAGCCATCACCCTTTGATATAAGAGGAAATTAGATCATTGGTTTGTGTTGTATTGGAGATCAAATTAATTTTTTTAATGTAAAAAAATTATCCAAGTATTGATAATATATTTTTTAATAAAAATGATTTTAATTATAAATCTACAACCCGAGTTAACTTATCAAATTTAAAACCCGAGTTATATAATTGTGACAACGCTATAAAAAAATCAAAATAAATTATGAATTTCAATTCCTATTGAATCCAATATAAAAAAAATAAAATTGAATAAAAAAATAAAAAAAAACTACTCGAGTCAACTTACCAAACCTACAATCCAGGTTATAAGATCAAAATAATAATAATAATAAAAAATTATAAATCTCAATCAATGTAATTCTTCCTTTTAATATTGAAAATCTATTTATTTAAATGTATAATATCAATCTAAAACTTGTCAAATTTAATTTTTATTTATATAAAAATTAGCTTGAAGATAATTTAAATTGATGAGCCAAAATAAAACGAAGAATTAGTTGTCCATTAAAAAATATTTATCCATAATTTTATTTCAAAATACAGTAAATAGTGTAAAAATACCAAGAATATTAAGAGTGTATTTGGAAGTGTAGTTGCTGTTGCTTTTCTAAGTGATTTTTACTCATAAAAGCATGTTAATAATATTTTTTTATTTTTTAAAAATTATTTTTGAGATTAGCATATCAAAATGATTTAAAAATATTAAAAACATATTAACTGAAATAAAAAAAAAATTCAATTTTTTTTTAAAATATTTTTAAAAAACACTCCGAAACACCCTGATCAAAAAGATTGATCAGGATTCAAATAATCTCAATGTGTCCACGTATAAACAGATTGATCAAAATCCGAAAAGAACATGAATCCCAATCAGTCCTTTTTAGTCAACCTGAAGTAAATTAGTGCTTCCTTAATTTATGCAGAAAAGAAAAAAAACACAGCACACCAGCTCGACTCCATTCCAATGGCTTCGTCTCCAACTCTCCCTCAAGATTCAACCCCAGACCCAAATACTCTCTCACAAAACCCTAACAACGCAAACCCAGATCAAATTCAACAAACATTACCTGATGATGATGATGATACCCAATTCCCCAAAACCCTGACCCTTGAAATCCCGAACCCTAACTCACAAGAAGATGACCCAACCAACCAAAACCATGACGACTTCGAAGACCTCACCCTTTTCTCTCCCACCACAACCACCACCACCACCTCCCGTCGTGCTGGGGGTGGACGGAAAAGCAGGAAGGCTAACCAAAAACGTCGTGTACAGGTTAAAAAGTCTGAAAAAAAGCTTGAAACTTTAAGCCAAACCCTAAATCCAATCCCCTTTGTACCCAACAAAATCCTCGACCTCGCTTCACATGAAACCCTTTTAAAAAAATTGGGTTTGTGGGAATTTGTGCATTTGCAATTTGATACTAATATTCGTGCTGATTTGCTAGCACAATTGATTGCTGGTTATAATCCTGCGATGCGGGGTAGTTATGTTAATGAGATTAAGATCATGGTCAATCGTGCTGATTTAGGGCGTGCTTTGAAGTTACCGGTGAAGAAAGAGAAAGGTAGTGTAGGAGATGGTGCATCTGAGGTTACGGAGAGTGCGGAATCAATTGGGTTTATAGAGGAGTTGGTGTCAAATTGGATTTTGTTACATGAGGATACTTGGATGATGCCGCCAGATATATTGAACTGGATTAAATTGATTAAAGAAGGGAACTTTGACAAGTTGGATTGGGCTGGAATGATTTGGTATATGGTAGAGAAAGAGTTGAATGCAGAACCTGGTTTAGGAAATTGTTATTATGCGTCGCATTTGCAGTGTTTGATAAAGTGCCAGAGAGAGGAGTTGTTGAAGGAGGGAAGTCTTAAAATGGAGATTGATGTTAAGGATGATGAAGATGATGAGGGTGCGAAGATGGAGCAGAGTGTGATGATGGAAGAGGAGTTTAGGGGTGAATCATCTGTGTTAGAGGAGCATAGAATTGAGTTGAGTCTTGGAGGGATGGATAATGCAGGGAAGGAAGAGGTGGAGAATGTGGGTGATGAGGATGTGATGGATTTTGAGGAGAGGAAAGAGGAAGAAGATCAGGGTCAGTGGGGAAAGATCAGTATGGATGGGCATTATCTGCAGCCATGTGGTAGTTTTAGTGAAGTTGCGGGAATGGAATTTGAGGAAGAGAGGAAACAGCAGGATGAGGTGGAGGGAGAGGAAGAGGGGAAGGGAGGAGAGGAAGGGGAAGGGGAGGAGGGGGAGGAGGATGAAGAGGAGGGGGAGGAGGACGAAGATATTGGTTTCCATATCGCAGCCAGAGAGAATATTTTGGAGGGCATAAGCTCTGAGAATCTTCTTGAGGTGATGGGAGCAGCTCAAGTTCCTTTTAGTTCAGGTATCCAAATTCATGATAATGTATCTTCCAGGGAATTTCAAATTTCTAGGGTTGATACAGAGATTATTCCAGGTGGTTCTTCAATTTTTGGTAATGTTGGTGGAAACAAGAGGGTGAATGAGCATCTTCAGAGTGATATACCGCATCACTCACTTAATGGTGGTAATAAGAGGATGCGGAGTGATGGGCATTGGGATGCAAAGCCTTATTCGGACTTTGATAGTTTTGAGGAGGAGATGCAGCATATGATGGGAAAAGCCAGAATGATGATGGAGGAAAAGGAGCAGTCATGTCAGGAAATGAGTATGCATCAACAGGTGTTGTATAATGAGTTGCAGCAGCGTGAAAACTTCATTCAGCAGTTGCAGAAGACCAAGATGGAAGAGCAGCGGAAGAGCCAGTTGGAGGTTTATAGGCTTGAACGTGAACTGTATATGATGGGAAATCTTTTAGAGGGCTATAGAAAGGCATTGAAGGAGACACACAAGGCATTTTCTGAATATAGAGCAAGATGCCAACTACCTGAAGAACCGATTTATAAGGATACTGGGTCTGGTGGTCTTGTTTTGAGCACCATGGAGTTGGAGAAGCAGCGCTTGAAGCAAGAGGAAGAAGAAAGGCTAAACCGTGTATTTCTCGAGAAGTTGGTTAAGGAATTTGAAGCAGAGTTCATTCCTAAAGTTGAAGGGTATGAGAATACTGTTAAGTTGCTGAGTGACAAGTTACTGGTTGTTGGGGAAAAATTCAATCTCTTGAAGGAAATGTCTGGAAAGCGAAAGGTGTCAGAGATGTCAGAATGTGTTGCCACTGAGGACTGCAATACAGCTAAAGAATCTGTTCCAACTGAAGACTGTGTTTCAGCTGAAGAATCAGCTGTAGTGCAGGTTCCTGCGGAAGAATCTGTTCCAGTTGTGGTACAGGCTCCTGCTCCTGCTCCTGCCGAAGAATCTGTTCCAGTTGTAGTACAGGCTCCTGCTCCTGCCGAAGAATCTGTTCCAGTTGTAGTACAGGCTCCTGCTCCTGCTCCTGCTCCTGCCGAAGAAGTACAGGCTTCTGCCGAAGAATCTGTTCCAGTTGTAGAACGTGCTCTTGCTGAAGGATGTGATCCAATGGAAGAATGTGTTCCAACAGAAGGATGAATTGCTCTCAAGTCTGTTTTGACTATGAAGATGTAGGTGAAGGAGAGCTCTTTTACGTAAGCTGATACAGCTTTTGACATATCGTAGTCTAATATATGTTCTGAAAGTTTTGTATTAAGTACCTTTTAGAATTGAAGCTTCATGTCACATAGTTTGCTTACCTTTTCTTTTTAACTTCAAATGTGGTATGCGTTTGAGCAATGCTATGTACTGATACCACAACTATTTCCGCTCATCTGATTTATCAATAATATGTTAATTTCATTGTCTGGTGAGATTATTAACTGAGAAAAAAACATACAACTGAATAACACTTTGTGACAGGCAATCTGATATAGGAAAATAGTTTATTTTGGATAATTTTCCCCTCCAAAACTTGTCACTTTTGGTCTATTTCCTCTTTCCGCCATCTTGTTGTTCATCTTGTTTATCATTATCTCAACCTATGTTTTTGGGTCTTTTCTCCAGTTATTTGGTTTTGTTATCCATACGATCGTTGTGATCTTTGTATGAATAGTTTCTGTAAGAACATTGCTTTTGGGGTTAGAGTTTAGAAATATTATAAAAAATATAATTGCTGTAAGTTATGAAGCTTTTCAATTATCCTTATTGATTGTTGTAAGTGGAAATTAGCTTTAGCTAATTTCTAAACTAATCTCTTATATATTTTATCTTGTATTCCTTGAAATCTTTTTTCTTCACTGGCTTCTTATATCTTCTCTGAGAGGGTTACAAGTGATCTTGAAATTCTCCTCTACTTCTATATATGCCGTAAAGTAAATCCTCTACTGCACACTGTTGCTGTTCTGCCATCTGCAGATCTCTGTTTTGGTAATATTTCTGTGTCATCAAGCATAATTGTGAGCATGTTTACCTTGAGCGATGGTTGTGGTTGGTGCTCACCACAGTTAGCAAATGAGCAATGGTTCATGCAAGTGAAGAAGATTGGAAATGAACGACAGAATCCAACTTGTATTTTTGGTATAGACAAAGCTGTTGGAAAAGTTATAGAGAACTCTAGTACTGGAGTTAGGAATTGTTTTTCCTAGAGAATGTTCTGGATAGCAATTGAAATTTGCTGACGAGAGTTTTAGGACAACCATGTATGCTGGTCTTGTAGATGTTTGCAACTTCCTGAAGGTAGGACTTCCTGCGTCTTGTAGATGTTAGATATGTTGGTCCAGGAGCAATATGAGTATGGATGATTTACAGAATCGGTCTTAAGGTTGTGGTTATTTTTTAAATAATTTTTTATGTTTAAATTCATATTAATGATATTTTTTTATTTTTTAAAAATTATTTTTTATATCAACACATTAAAATAATTTGAAAACACTAAAAATATATTAATTTAAAGTTAATATAAAAATATAAAAATTATAAATTTTTTTAAAAATACTTTTGAAATGCAAGAACAAACAAAAAAAAAACATGCTACTTCTAGTTTGATGGTAGAGCAAGTTTATCTTCAAGGTGAGGTATTGTTTGTTTGTCTAGCCAAAATTTCTTACTATCACAGGATCCTACGCAAGTGGAACTGTGATTATTGTATGAATTTCTGCCAGAAATCTCAAAGAGCTTGCCTTTTCTTTTCTAGCCCCATTTGATTACATCCTTTATATTTATGCAAGCCTTTATATTTTGATTTCTTCTTCTGATTTAGTCGATAATTTTCTTTTATTATTTCCATGCAATCTAATTTTCTTGTTTCTTTATTTCATTCACTTGCTTTCAATTAATAGTTAAATTCTTTTATTTCATTTCCCGACAATGCCAATAATGATTCCTTAAGAGTTCTACTCTATACAACACCAGAAGCTTTTTTCTTACCTTTCATTTCAGAAATAGTTTTGCGCATTAGTTGGAGACATAGATATTGTGGCCAATCGTTGTACATATGCTGAGTTTTCTCAACCACATAAAGAGCCAGGTCTCCGAATGTTGGGGGATGACAAACCTGAGACGGTGGATAGAGCTTGGTCATTCACAGTCATTCACAGCATTCAACATTGCTTTAATTCAGAATTAAATGAATGATTTGAATTTTTTTAAAAAAATAATAAAATTCTAATTATGATAGATATATAATCCCTAATCTCTTGAATAAATACATCTATTTATATTAAATTAATCTTTTGCCTCAAATTATAAATGTAAATGTATGGGTAAATACTCCATTGAGTCCAAAAATAATAGAGAAAATATCATTTTAAGTTTGCAAATTATCTGAATAATATTCATTTTGAGCCTCCCCATGTGTTATATCTGCAACTTGTTAGATCATATATCTCTAAAGAAGTGATTAATTTTCGTGAGTGCATCCAATATCCATTTGCTCAATAAATCCCAGTAAGTTAATAGAACGAGTGTTTGTATAAACATGTGGCAGTCATAATTCTTCATTCCATACAATCTACAATCTTCTAAATTCACCAACCTTGATATGTTCGAAGCATGTCCATTAGAAAAATAGATATTCTTAAGCTATTTGTAGACAAGTAACAATGTATTCTTGTTTAAGATAAAGCTGGCTTTGGACTTTGCGATCCGTAACCTATCATAAACCAACTTTATATTTTTACGGTGACATAATAAAGATATATTCATTCTAGTCTTGATGTTGCTCTTTGTCTTTCTTTTCATGTTTATAACCATGTTGAAAATATTTTCAAACATGTTTTTTTCAATGTGCATGAAATTAAAATTATGACGGATGAGATTGGTCTTTTAATAAAGAAACTCTAAGAAAATACTTTGTTTTATCCAATTATAAGTCAAACCAAAACTAAGAAACTTTTGTTTACCATATTGAAAATCAAACATAATCTCATCGTACTCCAACGATAGCTGCGATGCAATATCCTTTTCATCTCTGTCAATAAAAAAGTCCTTTCTATACTTGTGATCCATTGGCGAGAATCGCCGATGGTAGTAAAAAAAGATATTTTACTGTTGTTCGCGTGATTGCCTTTCTATTTTCCATACAATATGGATATGTTAGTTTTTTATGTGTGCTCCAACTAGAAATTATTCCTTAAGCTGGAAAATCATTGATAGTTCACATCAAAGTTGTCTTCATCATAAAATTATGTTTTCTCGATACATTATAAGTTAAAGCCCTAGATGACCACAACTGCTTCAACTCATCAATTAATGGTCAAAGACAAACATCTATATTCCGATCCAAACAATTAAGATCGAGTATAACTATAGATAAAAATATAAACTGTGGTCTCATATACAATCCTAGTGGCAATTTGTAAACTGTAAGTATCACTAGTCAACAAGAGTAAGGAGTAGCAAATGACCCGAATGGATTGAAACTGTCTGTATATAACCCAAGACATATGTTCCTTATCTCCATTGAAAACTGCAGATGCACAATATTAAAGTGTTTGTAGGCTTCACCATCGAAAGGTTGCACTATTACTCAATTCATCATATCATGTGATTGGTGCTATGTCATGTGCTCAACAATCTTTGATGACATGAATAATTTATGCAGTATAGGTGTGATTGAGAAGTATCTAAGTTTTCTATGTGCGATAAAAGTGCTCCCCCCACTAGTTCTAGGTTAATAATGAGTATGCTCATATGTTATGCATTTGATCAATTTTGCATTTTCAAAGTAGTATAACATGTAAAAGTTTAAACACATCAATTTTCTAGTATTCCAGACTGAGAGGTTTAATCATGGATTTAGCAACATAAAAGTTTTCTTTTAGCCTATTCCTTTTAGGTAAAATTCTTTTCACCTATTCAACAATTCTATCGTAATTGACTTTACTTAACCTATGATCTGATTTGAGGGTAAACACTTGTATAAAGATTGATAATTTATTGTGATTTGTGCAACTATCACATAATGGTTCATTAGAGTTTTTTAAAAAGATCAAAAAATCTGGCCGCGTCTGCATTAAATTCTTTATCTACTATTGGATATTGATTGGTATAACCCTGGAAGATAGCCCAGCCCGTCACTTCTTGGTTGGGAAATTAAGCATGTCCAAGAATGTATTATTGTATTTTTATTTTGTTTATTAATTAGTCTTTACTTATGTTATTTAGTTTGATAATTTTATTTAATGGTTTAAAAGTAAAATCGTTGGTTGTATTATGATTTTACAATGTATACATAATTTTTGATATTTTGGTAAGTTTTTGATAAATTAATAAAATTTGTAGAGTTCCAAACTTTTTCTCCTCGTTTCTCTTTCTCTTCTCTTCTTTAGCTTTTCTCTTTTCTTAATCAACTCTTATTTCTTAGTTTTTTTTTTTTTTTAATTATTCTTTTTACTTCTCTCAAACACTACTAGAAAATTAGTAAAAACTAACGGAAATACTGATACAAAAATATTATCTTGCAATTTATTAATGATAATTGCGATGAAAATTTTAGTTAGCAATTTTCTACAGAAACAATGATGGAATGAAAATAAAATAATAATAATAACAAAAACCTCTTCGGCATTTGTAACGGGATGGAATTTCCGTCGTCTATATTTAAAGAAAACGTAATTTAGGCATCCTCATGCTCCCCGCTTTCTCTATATTCTTCTCTCTTCAGGTCTCCTCTTTCTAAACCCTATACTTCCCTCCCTCTCTAGCTACTCTGCCCATACCTTACCCTCTCTCTCTTTTCAAAAACCAGAACTCTCACCCACTCTCTCTTAATTTATTTATCTAGAAATTTAGCAATGAAACACTTTAATTATTTCTAAACCCTAGGAACCCGATCTTGAGAGAAGCAGCAGCACACAATGAGCAGTCACCAAACCGTACGCTACAAGTGTGATAGAAATATATAGCAGAACAAGCACTGCTATTCCCAGAATTGAGGAATTATAATTAACTGCCTTTGTCTTTTATCAGCATCTAGAAGACAGCTAAACGGTGCGTAGGGATTGTAGTTAAACGGGGTGTAATGTGTCAATTCATGCAACGGTCATATTATTTGAATTTAAACTATAATGTCGTCTTCTTCTTCTCCACCTGCTGTTCCATCCAAAGCTGCTGCGGGTGACACCCTAGCACTCACTAGCCTTCGCTGTCTACGGCCCCAGCCAAGCTGAAGAGTCCCTTGCCTCCGCGGCATCCGTCTTCAAATCCTCTCAAGCGCAAGCTCAGTGTCGAGACTTTTCCGGAGAACTCGCTCTCCGATTTTGGAGTCAAGTTAATTTATTATTATTTGTTGTTACTAAATAAATAATATCCCCTAGGTTTTTGTCTCTGGTTTGGTTACTGAGAAAATTTTAATTTCAATTGAACTAATTGCAATTTTTAGATTTTAGTATATATGTTTGTTTGGAAACTTAAATTGAATTGGCGTTTTTATGTTTAAACTTAATTTATTACCTATTGAAACTCTCTCTGTTTTTCTAATGATTGGTGTATTGGTGGTGTGGATAGGATTTGCTTGCGTAAAATTTTATTGCAGATGTGAAATGAATGGTTGCATATTCTTGAATTCATGAAGTAATGTTACAAAAAGACCACAGGCTAGTCTTTTCAATCTCAGCCTTGAACCTGTTGTTTTACGTTAACTGAGTGTTATATGTACATGAACTTAGGGTAGTTTAAGTTAATAGATCCATCCATTACGATTATATCATTCCATTAGGTTCCATTTCTTATTGATTATGCTTTATTCTGTTTTTGAACGCTGCCATGCCCATAAATGAACCTTTCCTTCTCTTATAAATACCAAAGTTACATTCTCCCTTTTTTGGCTTAAACTCCTCTTTTTAATAGCTTTAATCTTTCTCAAGTTGTCTCTTCATCTCTCTTTTGAGGTATCTTGTTCTTATATCAAGTTTTGTTAAATGCAATGGTTGGACAAACAATTCTTGTGACTGTTGGGGCTGGATTTTTTGGCACTCATACAGTAGTACAGCTTCTAAATGAAGGTTTTAAGTTTTCAATCATTGACAATCATGATAATTGTGTTACTGAAGCTGTTGATTGTGTTAAGGAATTGGTGGGTCCTCAGCTTTCTAAGAATCTTGAATTTAATCTGGTGAAGTTACGCCTTTTCTTTTCATTGATGAGTAATAATACTCCTTTTCTGTTGGATGGAGAAAATGGATTCTGGGGAATATGTATATTTTTTTGTATTTTTGCAGGGTGATCTTAGAAAGAAGGATGACTTGGAGAAGTCGTTTCCAAGAATTAAGTAAGTGAATTTCTGATACCCTTTTGCTCTTTTGATGATTTTTAACTTGCCCATGTACGTAATTTTACTTTACTAGATTGGTAAATCTTGAATCTGAATACTTTACTAGATTGGTGGTTGGGTTTCATTTGTAAATTAGATGGGGTTCTATTTGTGGCTAGATTACTAATGGTGAAATGTTAATTAAGATTCTTGGAGTGTTATATGATAAATCATTTCTTAGATGATTATTAAATAAAGTTTTATTTAGCAACTGTCGAGCTAGATCATGTCTTTTCATAACTGGTCTCGGCTTATATATCTACAAATGTGACAGGTTTGATGCTGTGATCCATTTTTCTGGTCTCAAGGCAGTTGAGGACAATAATCTGGCTGGCACTATCAATCTCTATGAAGTTATGGCAAAACACAATTGGAAGAAGGTATATCAGTGTGCAAGTTTGTTTAACTATTTTTGTATGGTAGTTTCTCTGTAGAGCCTGCGACTCATTTACATGGAAACCAACTGCACTGCCAGAAGAATTTTGATATAATCCAAAACCAATATGGAAGCTACTGTTGCTGATTGAATTTCAATGGCTCAATGGCGTAGTGGGACTGTTTTATGTACTTGTCTTTATTTATTGCATTTCTTTAATATCTATGAGAGATAAATTTTTATTTATAACAATAATTTCGTAAAAAGCTTATTTATCTAGTGCTGAGGCCAGTTAGTTCTGTAGCGAGACATTCTGCGCGTTATTGTAACTATTATTTGTTTAATTATAAATTGAAAATCACCGATAGAATTTCCGTAGGTGATTCTGTCGGTATTTCTAGCAACTTATTGATTGAATCATCAACGAAAAAATGACAATGAAATTGCCGATGGGAACTGTCAGTAGAATTGCTGACGGACAAAAAACTCCGATGAGGGACCTGCCAATGGTGATGGATGATTACACAGAAACTGGTCTCCAATGGTGATGGCGGCATGACGCTCTGTTGTGCTAGTCATTTCTTAAAGTTTCGCTGCCAGCCTAACATCTGTCCTCACACTTCAGCAACTCAATAGAAACCCAGTTTATATTGAGACAATAAGAACAGTGGAGCAAGTTGTGGAAGCTCCTTTGCTGGGGCATATTGTGAAGTAGTCTTGTGTTTCTAATGTGAAAACATTGTCTGAGTTTATTCAGATGATTTTGTTATGATCCCGCTCTTTTTAGTGGAGAGGTATCTCTGCCTGTATTGAGATTCCATACATCAAGCTTTCCCAGTCAAAAATTGCAAGGGTTTCACCATTTCAGGACTGGTTTACAAGGTTGGAGGCCTTGGTTTGTGAGTATTCATTGCCCAATAATGTTTTTCTTTTCTTTTCTTGAACTATAGTATGGCTTCTATAGTAACTGTATAATGCCCTGATGATGCAGCTAGCTTTGTTTTGCATGTAGTTCCTAAAATATATGATCAATTTACCTTGAAACTCTTTTAACAACCATGCTGCTGTTGAATGGCTAGTGATTATTGAAATTCATCGAAGAGGAAGCATATAGTAAATCGTTTTCTTCCAAAGATACTTCTGTGAACTCATCCTTGAAAGGTCATGGATGTCGGGTTATCATTTTCAGAGCTTTGGTCATCCTTATCATCTCCTTTACTTTGAAGAATAATTATTGATAATTTGTTTCATGTTTCAGGTTTTCCCAAAGAAATTTCCACATCTTCTTGTCATTTTTCAAGCGCTGCTAAGAGTAGCAGAAAGAAGCTTGAATTGCTTGTCTTGAGCTTTTCTATGCTCGGAGACAATCTTCTACCTTTTCCCATTCAATCTACCGCGTATTAGGTGCCCAAATTTTACGCAATTCTGCAAATTACATACCTTTAGGATTTCTTCCACTGTTTCAATTTCATGCTCAAAATTGCTGTTCTAATTATACCCTTTTTTGTTCACTTTACACCAAGCAATATCTCACAAATCACTGTATACTGAATTAGTTCATTTTTCCAAAATCTTTTTCTCATTTTCTTTTTACACAATTGAACTCCTTTTCGAATAAAAAGTGAAATGAAAGACACAAGATTAAAGTAAAAAACACGGAGAAAATAGATGATAACTTCAAATTTCATATGAAAAGTTTGGTTTGATTCCCTATCCTTTTCTGTTAATATATGTAATTGGTTCCTTTAGTTGCTAGAAATTTAATTTTAATACAAACTTTATTTCATATATTTTTCAGTCCTATTTTTATGAGAGAAGAAAGAGAGAGTCGTCATATTCTAGTATAGCGAGAGAGAGTTATTATTAATGCTGATTTTGACAATAAAAATAGATAATTTTGATGTTAATGTGTTTAATTTAATAAGAACAGTTTTATCTAAACATTATTTTTTCTTCTCTTTTCCTAAGGAGAAAGATCTGCTCATGGAAATTTTTTTTTAAGTTCAGGTTGATTTTAAATTTTTTAATTATTTTTTGGGTTATTTGAGACCATCAATAGATTTATCAAGTTATTTATGATTTTTTGGGTAAAAAACAAGACGAAAATAGTTTTTTTAGCAAAAAAAACTAAGCTCCATTTTTCAAGCAGCCTTTTGTGTTGGCTTCAATAAACACTAGAAGATGCATTATCAACTTCTTTTTTTTATTTTACAAAATAGTTACTTGCCCTTTAAAAAATAAAAAAATATAAAGCCAGGCCTAAGTGCGGTGCTAGCTATAAGGCATATGTGTCTGAGATCTTTATGTAAAAAGGCTAGGTATGCTAGGCCACCATGCCCACAGGCCCACTTTTTTTTTTTTTTGTTATTTATATTTGGGTGAAAAAATTATTAAGAAAAATCATTGAACCTAGTTGAGTCTATGAGCCATAAGTTTGACGGTGTAATTTGCATTATCAATTTTTTCCCCTCTTTTTCTCCCATTATTTATCCTTATCTTTTTCTTTTCTTAATTTGGCTGATTTAAGAACTGACACCAAAAAAAAAAAAAACAAGAAAACTATCTAGCACATGTTTGCACGCGTGTGAAAAAAGACATCATCTAATGTCGATGCATGTCATGTCATGCTATCATTGATTGTAATCTTTCTTTGTTTTGTTGGTTTTATTTTGTTAAAAGAAATTTATTAGTTTTACGTGTGCATCTTTTGAAGGTATTTTGATTTTTATTGAGAAGGGAAAAATAATTATTATACTATTTTAATTTTTAGTGTATTGTATGAGTGTCAGCAGTGAAACAATGAGCTATTTTTTTTTTTAATTTTAGATTTTTTTATTTATCTTAAATTTAATTATGAAATTCTTTGAGGTTTTGTTATCATGAAACTAGTAATTAAGTTATCCATTCTTTGACGTCCTTAATGTATTTTGTTTCCAACATCATTGTAAATTATACGACTCTCTTGTATATAACATTAATCTCTTTTTAATGTTTTCTACATTTAAAAAAAGAAATTTACTTTACTACGGGCCAAGGGTCCATAGTCCCCCTATCAAGTCCATAAAAGATAAATCTAGAATAGGAAAAAAAAAGAAAAAAAAAAGAAGCCCATGTAGCTTAATTGCTTCAGGGAAGCACAAACCTATCCCCGACGGCGAGGGAGTCATTGCCTGCCCCGGTTGGAGAGGACTTTTGCTCGACCTCGATGGAATCCACCAGTTGATGCACCGTCACACATTGAACCCCACCTGATGGTGTTGGCCACGCTAAGCACGCTTTCATTATTATAGTTATTTTTTAAATATTTTTTATTTATAAATATACCAAAGTAATTTATTTATTATTTTTTTAAAATTATTTTTATATCAGTATATCAAAATAATTTAAAAATATTAATAAAAAAATTAATTTAAAACAAATAAAAAAATTTAAATTTATTAAAAATACTTTTAAAATATAAAAATAAATAACGAATAAAGTAACAAAACTGTGATGCACCACCACACCTATAGCCATGAATGCCTATAATTACCTCCACTTTTGACGCACCACCACACCTCTATAGCTATGAATGCCACACCTATAGCTATGAATTCCTATAATTACCGTTATGCGAGGGTTGATAGCGTCTTACCAATTATGCCCTTACAACCATGCAAGATGGTAAATTCATTCAAGTATAAATACATCTGGTAAAAAAAGCCCAGGAACTTATTCCCTTCCTCTACATCCTGTATTCAAATTTTACCGTGCACGCCTGTCATCCCTGCGGTGCCTTACATGCTCATTGGATTTGCAGGATGTTCAGTGAGCTGTGAAATTAGTCATAGTACGCGCAAGTTGGCCAGAACACTCACGTAAATAATAAAAAAAAAACCCAGGAAAAATCAGGCATATCACCTTAAAAGAAACATTCTCCACGGGGGTGATTATTTTCTCCACCCCACTGTCTTAATTCTTCTTCTGCTGCATATCCTATTCACTATTTTTAATTTTTCTAATTTAAGCATTAAAGGATTGCTATATTGTTTAGGGTGTTATAACCCGTTTAAAAAGATATTTTTTTATATAATTTTTTTTTATGCAATTCATTTAATTTATGGTTATTTCATAATTTGCAACACTTTCACTTTTTTTTTTGTATGGTAATAAAAAAAAAAGAAAGTGAAATGATAGGCAATGAAGAGAAGAAGAACTAAGATATTGAAAGATAAAATAATATGAAAGATCAAATAAAATAAGGAAATTCAAAGATGCAAAAATAAATAAGGTTTATTTGCAATAATGTAAATATTGAAACAAAATTGAAAGGATTCAAGTTGACTTGAACTACAAAGAAAGCTTTAATAAACATATTTAGAGAATCACCAATTAATTATGAATCTTATTGAAGTAAAAAGGGAAAATAAGAGATCTTGTACGGTTCAAGAGTGAAAAAAAAGAGATTTTTATTCATAAAATTTCCAAGATTTAAAATCCTCATCGATCTTCTAATTAATGATTATATTATATTTTTTATTTTTACTTCAATAAGATTCATAATTGGTGATTCTCTAAATATGTTTATTAAAGCAAGACAAACAGTTAGCAAGATGAGAAATGAAGAAAAAGAAAACAAGAGAAAAATAAAATAAAATTATATGCTCTCTCTCTCTCCTTTTTTTTTTTCTCACCCACATTGCTAGATTCTAACCATTGCTCCAACGTAACCACAATAGCCTCGTATTGACCATAGTCTCATCTTTCTCTTTATGACCGAGCAAACTTCCTTTCTGCCATGAAAAACCATTCAAAACCTATCTCCTTTTCTCATGACTAGAACTCATCAACCAACATTTTTATTTCCTCTACAATAATAAATTCCCCTTTTTCGACCAAATCAATCCCTCCATACAAACCGAAACATAAGATTGCAAACATGGAAGATATAAAGAATGCAATTTGAATAATAAAAAGTATTTAATAATTCTTTTAATTTTTAATTTTAATTAATATCTCTCTCTTATTTTTAAAATTATTTAGTTATTTTTTTTTAAATAGCAATATTTGTTTTTAGATTGTTTTTATAATTTCACATTACCTTAAATAGATTATTGTAACTTGCTTTAATTTTCTTTCTTGTAAATTGTACTTGAATGATGAATATAGAAGAACAAAAATTATACATGTTTAGCGATAACAATTAACTTCCAAGATAAAAAGAATTAAAATAAAAAGGACAATTGAGATAAAGTGTTTGTATATGAATCTATTATTACTTCTTAAAAGAAAGATCAACTTCTCACTTTAGTTTTTAATTAATTAGAGATAACAATTCTTGTTTAATTTAATAATTTATATATTTTCAATTAATTTTATTAAGTGCATACATTATTTTTCCATTCTTTCAATAGGAAATGTTTATGATATATGAAAATGCATCTACCTCACCCGGCACCTTCTTATTTTATATTAAAAATTAATTTAAAATCCTATTTGCAACCTAATCAAAGGCAGTAGCTTCCATAAATGAAAGATTACAATATTAGTTCAAAGGCAGTATCTTCCACTAATGGAACAAAGGAAAAAGATAGATTACATGTACAAAACATGGGGTCATTAATTAAAAGATGTTGAGATCCAACTAATTAAAAGATGTACAAATTTTAGTAATATTTTCTTCTGAAATGAAAGTGATGCATCCAATGATTCATTATGAATACAATTAAAACATTTGAGGTGGAAACACTGTTTCTATAAAAAATAAACCACCTCAATTTTTTTCTTTCCATTCTTTCACTTCTTTCTTTCTTTTTTATTGGTTCTTTTTTTTTTTTAATTGGCATCCTTCTTTTATCTTTTATTGAATTTTTTTATTTTTCATTTAACAATTATAGTTTAATTTTATAAAATTAGTACTTGAACTGATTTTCGAGTTATTACAAAAACACTTTGAAAGCAAGGAGATTTCACTATGCACCTAAACAATTATTGAGCTCTGTAAAGACTATATTACCTTACAAGAAAAAAATGATTGAACTTACATCGAATGATTTTTTTTGTCTTTTTATATTGTTATTTTGCAATAAACAAGTACTTGACAAGGAGACAATTTGATCTTTTAAATTATAAAATATTATTAAAAACAATTGTTGGCGGATACCAGCAAGTGCCTTATCATCCTCTTCCATTTATGCCATGCATTTGATGATGTGATGGTTGAGCTTGGTAGATTTTTTTCTTCTTTTTCCTTTTCTTTTTCTCTTTCCCTTGCTAAAAAATAAATGTATTATTTATTTTTTTTTTTTAATTTCTAAATCGACCTTTATTCTTTTGATTGTCATTTATTTTTTTCATTGATTTTTTTTTTAATTTTTTCCCTCATCATTCATTTTCATTTAATTTTTATTTCAAATGTGGTCCTCATTCTTTTTATTAATATTTTTATTTTTATTTTTACTCATTTAATTCCTAATTGAATTTGATTTTTAATTTTTTCACTCAACATTTGATTTCAAATTATTTTTATATTATTTTTTGTCCTCATTCTTTTAATTGTTATTTATTTTGTTTTGGATCGTTTCTTATTGCATTTCTTTTTCAATTTTACTCAGCATTTTGATGATCTAGAATTTTGCTTTGTTAGTTTCAGAGGGTGTTTGGGAGTGTGGTAGCTGTTGCTTTTCAAATAGCTTTTCGTGCCGAAAAGCATGCCAATAATGTTTTTTTATTTTTTAAAAATTATTTTTGATATCAGCACATCAAAACGATCCAAAAAGTACAAACCGAACTCAATTTTAGCAAAAAAAAAAAAAAAAAATTTGAATTTTTTCGAAAAGCAGGTCACACCTCAATCCCAAACAGCCTCTCAAGCTTCTAACTAGGGTCATGGGTTTTGAACGTTAACAAGTGTTGACATTTTTTATGTTTTTTAAAATTGATATATTTTTTTTCAATTTTCTCCTTCAACATTTGATTTATTGAAAATTAAAAATTTATATATTTTTTTTAAATCTATTTTTAGTGGGGTTATCTCAATCTTATTTCTATGATCACAGAGTTAGTAGGTTAACCTAAATTGACTTAGATTTTTTCTTGTTTCTTTGTTTAATTTTTTTTAAATTTTATTTTCAATTCCACCCTTCAATATTAGATTGTTTGATAATTGAGTTTTATACTTTTATTCAGTTTGCTTTTGATGGAGCTACTCTGGTATCATGACCAATTCACGGATTTGACATGTTGATAGAAATGGGCTCGAGTGAAATAGGCCATTTATCAAAATCGAAGTTAAAAATTAAAAAGTTCTACACTATAGATTTTAGACCCGATTGTTCTGGAAAAAAAAAGGGTTCATTTTTAATATAGTATTTTAATCATATTACATCTTCAGTTAAGGACTTGATTTGATGGTTAATTTAATAACTTTCTCACGAATCTTTTAATTTTAATGTAGATAATTTACTTTTGACCGGACCAGAACGGTGTAAAATTTATAGGAATTGATCAGCAGTTAAAAAGAGGGAAAAAAAATTACGACGTCCATAGCATGAACAACTTCATTGCGCACAATGTCTTATCCACCTTTTCTTCATATTTCAATTGAAGTTTATAACTTGTGCATTTTATGCAATCTTTCCTGTGATGTTACTCTTCATTCTCAAAACAGACAGGAAGGCAAGTGAATTGTACACCACTATCACTTCAACCACCAGCCAACCCATGCAAGTAATTATTATGTGCAATAAACCAAGGGGCCCTTCTCAAGGGAACTTTCTAATGGTATATAAGTGTTACATACTGTTAGAGAATAATATAAATCATATCCTGGGACCTCACCTAACAGCTTAAGTTTTTGGGTTGAAATGGTTCTTTAACATGGTATCAGAGCCTTGATGACCAAGCGGTCACAAGTTCGAATCTCACCATCCCTATTTATTTGATAAAAATTAAGCACAAGATAATATGGGTCTGTGCAAGTTTCAAGCCCAAATGACTTTCACTTGAGTGGGTGTGTTAGAGTATAATATAAATCATATTCTGGGACCTCACCTAACAGCTTAAGTTTTTGAGTTGAGATGATTCTTTGACACATACTAAATTAATCATAGAGGTTATTGAA
>JAAWWB010001660.1:0-26284 GCA_018804465.1 Populus tomentosa | reverse complement strand
TGCCGCGAAACTCGACGAGTCAAAGCGTTTCGTCGTTTTGCGGAATAAAGTGTGATGTAGAACAAGTAGCAGAAGCATACATGCTCAAGAGGGATCACCCGAAATTCAAAGGCAACTGAATTTCGGCAACCGGGGCATCGAAGTCGGAATGCCGCGAAACTCACCGAGTCAAAGCGTTTCGTTGTTTGCGGAAGGAAGTGTGATGTAGAACAAGTAGCAGAAGCATACATGCTCAAGAGGGATCACCCGAAATTCAAAGGCAACTGAATTTCGGCAACCGGGGCATCGAAGTCGGAATGCCGCGAAACTCACCGAGTCAAAGCGTTTCGGCGTTTGCGGAAGGAAGTGTGATGTAGAACAAGTAGCAGAAGCATACATGCTCAAGAGGGATCACCCGAAATTCAAAGGCAACTGAATTTCGGCAACCGGGGCATCGAAGTCGGAATGCCGCGAAACTCACCGAGTCAAAGCGTTTCGGTGTTTGCGGAAGGAAGTGTGATGTAGAACAAGTAGCAGAAGCATACATGCTCAAGAGGGATCACCCGAAATTCAAAGGCAACTGAATTTCGGCAACCGGGGCATCGAAGTCGGAATGCCGCGAAACTCACCGAGTCAAAGCGTTTCGCTGTTTGCGGAAGGAAGTGTGATGTAGAACAAGTAGCAGAAGCATACATGCTCAAGAGGGATCACCCGAAATTCAAAGGCAACTGAATTTCGGCAACCGGGGCATCGAAGTCGGAATGCCGCGAAACTCACCGAGTCAAAGCGTTTCGCCGTTTGCGGAAGGAAGTGTGATGTAGAACAAGTAGCAGAAGCATACATGCTCAAGAGGGATCACCCGAAATTCAAAGGCAACTGAATTTCGGCAACCGGGGCATCGAAGTCGGAATGCCGCGAAACTCACCGAGTCAAAGCGTTTCGCCGTTTGCGGAAGGAAGTGTGATGTAGAACAAGTAGCAGAAGCATACATGCTCAAGAGGGATCACCCGAAATTCAAAGGCAACTGAATTTCGGCAACCGGGGCATCGAAGTCGGAATGCCGCGAAACTCACCGAGTCAAAGCGTTTCGCCGTTTGCGGAAGGAAGTGTGATGTAGAACAAGTAGCAGAAGCATACATGCTCAAGAGGGATCACCCGAAATTCAAAGGCAACTGAATTTCGGCAACCGGGGCATCGAAGTCGGAATGCCGCGAAACTCACCGAGTCAAAGCGTTTCGCCGTTTGCGGAAGGAAGTGTGATGTAGAACAAGTAGCAGAAGCATACATGCTCAAGAGGGATCACCCGAAATTCAAAGGCAACTGAATTTCGGCAACCGGGGCATCGAAGTCGGAATGCCGCGAAACTCACCGAGTCAAAGCGTTTCGCCGTTTGCGGAAGGAAGTGTGATGTAGAACAAGTAGCAGAAGCATACATGCTCAAGAGGGATCACCCGAAATTCAAAGGCAACTGAATTTCGGCAACCGGGGCATCGAAGTCGGAATGCCGCGAAACTCACCGAGTCAAAGCGTTTCGTCGTTTGCGGAAGGAAGTGTGATGTAGAACAAGTAGCAGAAGCATACATGCTCAAGAGGGATCACCCGAAATTCAAAGGCAACTGAATTTCGGCAACCGGGGCATCGAAGTCGGAATGCCGCGAAACTCACCGAGTCAAAGCGTTTCGCCGTTTGCGGAAGGAAGTGTGATGTAGAACAAGTAGCAGAAGCATACATGCTCAAGAGGGATCACCCGAAATTCAAAGGCAACTGAATTTCGGCAACCGGGGCATCGAAGTCGGAATGCCGCGAAACTCACCGAGTCAAAGCGTTTCGCTGTTTGCGGAAGGAAGTGTGATGTAGAACAAGTAGCAGAAGCATACATGCTCAAGAGGGATCACCCGAAATTCAAAGGCAACTGAATTTCGGCAACCGGGGCATCGAAGTCGGAATGCCGCGAAACTCACCGAGTCAAAGCGTTTCGCTGTTTGCGGAAGGAAGTGTGATGTAGAACAAGTAGCAGAAGCATACATGCTCAAGAGGGATCACCCGAAATTCAAAGGCAACTGAATTTCGGCAACCGGGGCATCGAAGTCGGAATGCCGCGAAACTCACCGAGTCAAAGCGTTTCGTTGTTTGCGGAAGGAAGTGTGATGTAGAACAAGTAGCAGAAGCATACATGCTCAAGAGGGATCACCCGAAATTCAAAGGCAACTGAATTTCGGCAACCGGGGCATCGAAGTCGGAATGCCGCGAAACGTCACCGAGTCAAAGCGTTTCGGTGTTTGCGGAAGGAAGTGTGATGTAGAACAAGTAGCAGAAGCATACATGCTCAAGAGGGATCACCCGAAATTCAAAGGCAACTGAATTTCGGCAACCGGGGCATCGAAGTCGGAATGCCGCGAAACTCACCGAGTCAAAGCGTTTCGTTGTTTGCGGAAGGAAGTGTGATGTAGAACAAGTAGCAGAAGCATACATGCTCAAGGGGGATCACCGAAATTCAAAGGCAACTGAAGTTTCGGACAACCGGGGCATCGAAGTCGGAATTACCGCGAAACTCACCCGAGTCAAAGCGTTTGGCTTGTTTGCGGATAGGAAGTGTGATGTAGAACAAGTAGCAGAAGCATACATGCTCAAGAGGGATCACCCGAAATTCAAAGGCAACTGAATTTCGGCAACCGGGGCATCGAAGTCGGAATGCCGCGAAACTCACCGAGTCAAAGCGTTTCGCCGTTTGCGGAAGGAAGTGTGATGTAGAACAAGTAGCAGAAGCATACATGCTCAAGAGGGATCACCCGAAATTCAAAGGCAACTGAATTTCGGCAACCGGGGCATCGAAGTCGGAATGCCGCGAAACTCACCGAGTCAAAGCGTTTCGTTGTTGCGGAAGGAAGTGTGATGTAGAACAAGTAGCAGAAGCATACATGCTCAAGAGGGATCACCCGAAATTCAAAGGCAACTGAATTTCGGCAACCGGGGCATCGAAGTCGGAATGCCGCGAAACTCACCGAGTCAAAGCGTTTCGTCGTTTGCGGAAGGAAGTGTGATGTAGAACAAGTAGCAGAAGCATACATGCTCAAGAGGGATCACCCGAAATTCAAAGGCAACTGAATTTCGGCAACCGGGGCATCGAAGTCGGAATGCCGCGAAACTCACCGAGTCAAAGCGTTTCGCCGTTTGCGGAAGGAAGTGTGATGTAGAACAAGTAGCAGAAGCATACATGCTCAAGAGGGATCACCCGAAATTCAAAGGCAACTGAATTTCGGCAACCGGGGCATCGAAGTCGGAATGCCGCGAAACTCACCGAGTCAAAGCGTTTCGCTGTTTGCGGAAGGAAGTGTGATGTAGAACAAGTAGCAGAAGCATACATGCTCAAGAGGGATCACCCGAAATTCAAAGGCAACTGAATTTCGGCAACCGGGGCATCGAAGTCGGAATGCCGCGAAACTCACCGAGTCAAAGCGTTTCGCCTGTTTGCGGAAGGAAGTGTGATGTAGAACAAGTAGCAGAAGCATACATGCTCAAGAGGGATCACCCGAAATTCAAAGGCAACTGAATTTCGGCAACCGGGGCATCGAAGTCGGAATGCCGCGAAACTCACCGAGTCAAAGCGTTTCGCTGTTTGCGGAAGGAAGTGTGATGTAGAACAAGTAGCAGAAGCATACATGCTCAAGAGGGATCACCCGAAATTCAAAGGCAACTGAATTTCGGCAACCGGGGCATCGAAGTCGGAATGCCGCGAAACTCACCGAGTCAAAGCGTTTCGCCGTTTGCGGAAGGAAGTGTGATGTAGAACAAGTAGCAGAAGCATACATGCTCAAGAGGGATCACCCGAAATTCAAAGGCAACTGAATTTCGGCAACCGGGGCATCGAAGTCGGAATGCCGCGAAACTCACCGAGTCAAAGCGTTTCGTCGTTTGCGGAAGGAAGTGTGATGTAGAACAAGTAGCAGAAGCATACATGCTCAAGAGGGATCACCCGAAATTCAAAGGCAACTGAATTTCGGCAACCGGGGCATCGAAGTCGGAATGCCGCGAAACTCACCGAGTCAAAGCGTTTGCCGTTTGCGGAAGGAAGTGTGATGTAGAACAAGTAGCAGAAGCATACATGCTCAAGAGGGATCACCCGAAATTCAAAGGCAACTGAATTTCGGCAACCGGGGCATCGAAGTCGGAATGCCGCGAAACTCACCGAGTCAAAGCGTTTCGTCGTTTGCGGAAGGAAGTGTGATGTAGAACAAGTAGCAGAAGCATACATGCTCAAGAGGGATCACCCGAAATTCAAAGGCAACTGAATTTCGGCAACCGGGGCATCGAAGTCGGAATGCCGCGAAACTCACCGAGTCAAAGCGTTTCGCCGTTTGCGGAAGGAAGTGTGATGTAGAACAAGTAGCAGAAGCATACATGCTCAAGAGGGATCACCCGAAATTCAAAGGCAACTGAATTTCGGCAACCGGGGCATCGAAGTCGGAATGCCGCGAAACTCACCGAGTCAAAGCGTTTCGCCGTTTGCGGAAGGAAGTGTGATGTAGAACAAGTAGCAGAAGCATACATGCTCAAGAGGGATCACCCGAAATTCAAAGGCAACTGAATTTCGGCAACCGGGGCATCGAAGTCGGAATGCCGCGAAACTCACCGAGTCAAAGCGTTTCGTTGTTTGCGGAAGGAAGTGTGATGTAGAACAAGTAGCAGAAGCATACATGCTCAAGAGGGATCACCCGAAATTCAAAGGCAACTGAATTTCGGCAACCGGGGCATCGAAGTCGGAATGCCGCGAAACTCACCGAGTCAAAGCGTTTCGCTGTTTGCGGAAGGAAGTGTGATGTAGAACAAGTAGCAGAAGCATACATGCTCAAGAGGGATCACCCGAAATTCAAAGGCAACTGAATTTCGGCAACCGGGGCATCGAAGTCGGAATGCCGCGAAACTCACCGAGTCAAAGCGTTTCGTTGTTTGCGGAAGGAAGTGTGATGTAGAACAAGTAGCAGAAGCATACATGCTCAAGAGGGATCACCCGAAATTCAAAGGCAACTGAATTTCGGCAACCGGGGCATCGAAGTCGGAATGCCGCGAAACTCACCGAGTCAAAGCGTTTCGCCGTTTGCGGAAGGAAGTGTGATGTAGAACAAGTAGCAGAAGCATACATGCTCAAGAGGGATCACCCGAAATTCAAAGGCAACTGAATTTCGGCAACCGGGGCATCGAAGTCGGAATGCCGCGAAACTCACCGAGTCAAAGCGTTTCGCCGTTTGCGGAAGAAGTGTGATGTAGAACAAGTAGCAGAAGCATACATGCTCAAGAGGGATCACCCGAAATTCAAAGGCAACTGAATTTCGGCAACCGGGGCATCGAAGTCGGAATGCCGCGAAACTCACCGAGTCAAAGCGTTTCGCTGTTTGCGGAAGGAAGTGTGATGTAGAACAAGTAGCAGAAGCATACATGCTCAAGAGGGATCACCCGAAATTCAAAGGCAACTGAATTTCGGCAACCGGGGCATCGAAGTCGGAATGCCGCGAAACTCACCGAGTCAAAGCGTTTCGTCGTTTGCGGAAGGAAGTGTGATGTAGAACAAGTAGCAGAAGCATACATGCTCAAGAGGGATCACCCGAAATTCAAAGGCAACTGAATTTCGGCAACCGGGGCATCGAAGTCGGAATGCCGCGAAACTCACCGAGTCAAAGCGTTTCGTCTGTTTGCGGAAGGAAGTGTGATGTAGAACAAGTAGCAGAAGCATACATGCTCAAGAGGGATCACCCGAAATTCAAAGGCAACTGAATTTCGGCAACCGGGGCATCGAAGTCGGAATGCCGCGAAACTCACCGAGTCAAAGCGTTTCGCCGTTTGCGGAAGGAAGTGTGATGTAGAACAAGTAGCAGAAGCATACATGCTCAAGAGGGATCACCCGAAATTCAAAGGCAACTGAATTTCGGCAACCGGGGCATCGAAGTCGGAATGCCGCGAAACTCACCGAGTCAAAGCGTTTCGCTGTTTGCGGAAGGAAGTGTGATGTAGAACAAGTAGCAGAAGCATACATGCTCAAGAGGGATCACCCGAAATTCAAAGGCAACTGAATTTCGGCAACCGGGGCATCGAAGTCGGAATGCCGCGAAACTCACCGAGTCAAAGCGTTTCGCCGTTTGCGGAAGGAAGTGTGATGTAGAACAAGTAGCAGAAGCATACATGCTCAAGAGGGATCACCCGAAATTCAAAGGCAACTGAATTTCGGCAACCGGGGCATCGAAGTCGGAATGCCGCGAAACTCACCGAGTCAAAGCGTTTCGTCGTTTGCGGAAGGAAGTGTGATGTAGAACAAGTAGCAGAAGCATACATGCTCAAGAGGGATCACCCGAAATTCAAAGGCAACTGAATTTCGGCAACCGGGGCATCGAAGTCGGAATGCCGCGAAACTCACCGAGTCAAAGCGTTTCGGCCTGTTTGCGGAAGGAAGTGTGATGTAGAACAAGTAGCAGAAGCATACATGCTCAAGAGGGATCACCCGAAATTCAAAGGCAACTGAATTTCGGCAACCGGGGCATCGAAGTCGGAATGCCGCGAAACTCACCGAGTCAAAGCGTTTCGTCCGTTTGCGGAAGGAAGTGTGATGTAGAACAAGTAGCAGAAGCATACATGCTCAAGAGGGATCACCCGAAATTCAAAGGCAACTGAATTTCGGCAACCGGGGCATCGAAGTCGGAATGCCGCGAAACTCACCGAGTCAAAGCGTTTCGCTGTTTGCGGAAGGAAGTGTGATGTAGAACAAGTAGCAGAAGCATACATGCTCAAGAGGGATCACCCGAAATTCAAAGGCAACTGAATTTCGGCAACCGGGGCATCGAAGTCGGAATGCCGCGAAACTCACCGAGTCAAAGCGTTTCGGTGTTTGCGGAAGGAAGTGTGATGTAGAACAAGTAGCAGAAGCATACATGCTCAAGAGGGATCACCCGAAATTCAAAGGCAACTGAATTTCGGCAACCGGGGCATCGAAGTCGGAATGCCGCGAAACTCACCGAGTCAAAGCGTTTGGCCGTTTGCGGAAGGAAGTGTGATGTAGAACAAGTAGCAGAAGCATACATGCTCAAGAGGGATCACCCGAAATTCAAAGGCAACTGAATTTCGGCAACCGGGGCATCGAAGTCGGAATGCCGCGAAACTCACCGAGTCAAAGCGTTTCGTCCGTTTGCGGAAGGAAGTGTGATGTAGAACAAGTAGCAGAAGCATACATGCTCAAGAGGGATCACCCGAAATTCAAAGGCAACTGAATTTCGGCAACCGGGGCATCGAAGTCGGAATGCCGCGAAACTCACCGAGTCAAAGCGTTTCGCCGTTTGCGGAAGGAAGTGTGATGTAGAACAAGTAGCAGAAGCATACATGCTCAAGAGGGATCACCCGAAATTCAAAGGCAACTGAATTTCGGCAACCGGGGCATCGAAGTCGGAATGCCGCGAAACTCACCGAGTCAAAGCGTTTCGGCCGTTTGCGGAAGGAAGTGTGATGTAGAACAAGTAGCAGAAGCATACATGCTCAAGAGGGATCACCCGAAATTCAAAGGCAACTGAATTTCGGCAACCGGGGCATCGAAGTCGGAATGCCGCGAAACTCACCGAGTCAAAGCGTTTTGCCGTTTGCGGAAGGAAGTGTGATGTAGAACAAGTAGCAGAAGCATACATGCTCAAGAGGGATCACCCGAAATTCAAAGGCAACTGAATTTCGGCAACCGGGGCATCGAAGTCGGAATGCCGCGAAACTCACCGAGTCAAAGCGTTTCGCCGTTTGCGGAAGGAAGTGTGATGTAGAACAAGTAGCAGAAGCATACATGCTCAAGAGGGATCACCCGAAATTCAAAGGCAACTGAATTTCGGCAACCGGGGCATCGAAGTCGGAATGCCGCGAAACTCACCGAGTCAAAGCGTTTTGCCGTTTGCGGAAGGAAGTGTGATGTAGAACAAGTAGCAGAAGCATACATGCTCAAGAGGGATCACCCGAAATTCAAAGGCAACTGAATTTCGGCAACCGGGGCATCGAAGTCGGAATGCCGCGAAACTCACCGAGTCAAAGCGTTTCGCCGTTTGCGGAAGGAAGTGTGATGTAGAACAAGTAGCAGAAGCATACATGCTCAAGAGGGATCACCCGAAATTCAAAGGCAACTGAATTTCGGCAACCGGGGCATCGAAGTCGGAATGCCGCGAAACTCACCGAGTCAAAGCGTTTCGCCGTTTGCGGAAGGAAGTGTGATGTAGAACAAGTAGCAGAAGCATACATGCTCAAGAGGGATCACCCGAAATTCAAAGGCAACTGAATTTCGGCAACCGGGGCATCGAAGTCGGAATGCCGCGAAACTCACCGAGTCAAAGCGTTTCGCCGTTTGCGGAAGGAAGTGTGATGTAGAACAAGTAGCAGAAGCATACATGCTCAAGAGGGATCACCCGAAATTCAAAGGCAACTGAATTTCGGCAACCGGGGCATCGAAGTCGGAATGCCGCGAAACTCACCGAGTCAAAGCGTTTCGCCGTTTGCGGAAGGAAGTGTGATGTAGAACAAGTAGCAGAAGCATACATGCTCAAGAGGGATCACCCGAAATTCAAAGGCAACTGAATTTCGGCAACCGGGGCATCGAAGTCGGAATGCCGCGAAACTCACCGAGTCAAAGCGTTTGCCGTTTGCGGAAGGAAGTGTGATGTAGAACAAGTAGCAGAAGCATACATGCTCAAGAGGGATCACCCGAAATTCAAAGGCAACTGAATTTCGGCAACCGGGGCATCGAAGTCGGAATGCCGCGAAACTCACCGAGTCAAAGCGTTTCGCCTGTTTGCGGAAGGAAGTGTGATGTAGAACAAGTAGCAGAAGCATACATGCTCAAGAGGGATCACCCGAAATTCAAAGGCAACTGAATTTCGGCAACCGGGGCATCGAAGTCGGAATGCCGCGAAACTCACCGAGTCAAAGCGTTTCGCCGTTTGCGGAAGGAAGTGTGATGTAGAACAAGTAGCAGAAGCATACATGCTCAAGAGGGATCACCCGAAATTCAAAGGCAACTGAATTTCGGCAACCGGGGCATCGAAGTCGGAATGCCGCGAAACTCACCGAGTCAAAGCGTTTCGCCGTTTGCGGAAGGAAGTGTGATGTAGAACAAGTAGCAGAAGCATACATGCTCAAGAGGGATCACCCGAAATTCAAAGGCAACTGAATTTCGGCAACCGGGGCATCGAAGTCGGAATGCCGCGAAACTCACCGAGTCAAAGCGTTTCGCCGTTTGCGGAAGGAAGTGTGATGTAGAACAAGTAGCAGAAGCATACATGCTCAAGAGGGATCACCCGAAATTCAAAGGCAACTGAATTTCGGCAACCGGGGCATCGAAGTCGGAATGCCGCGAAACTCACCGAGTCAAAGCGTTTCGCCGTTTGCGGAAGGAAGTGTGATGTAGAACAAGTAGCAGAAGCATACATGCTCAAGAGGGATCACCCGAAATTCAAAGGCAACTGAATTTCGGCAACCGGGGCATCGAAGTCGGAATGCCGCGAAACTCACCGAGTCAAAGCGTTTCGCCGTTTGCGGAAGGAAGTGTGATGTAGAACAAGTAGCAGAAGCATACATGCTCAAGAGGGATCACCCGAAATTCAAAGGCAACTGAATTTCGGCAACCGGGGCATCGAAGTCGGAATGCCGCGAAACTCACCGAGTCAAAGCGTTTCGCCGTTTGCGGAAGGAAGTGTGATGTAGAACAAGTAGCAGAAGCATACATGCTCAAGAGGGATCACCCGAAATTCAAAGGCAACTGAATTTCGGCAACCGGGGCATCGAAGTCGGAATGCCGCGAAACTCACCGAGTCAAAGCGTTTCGGCCGTTTGCGGAAGGAAGTGTGATGTAGAACAAGTAGCAGAAGCATACATGCTCAAGAGGGATCACCCGAAATTCAAAGGCAACTGAATTTCGGCAACCGGGGCATCGAAGTCGGAATGCCGCGAAACTCACCGAGTCAAAGCGTTTCGCCGTTTGCGGAAGGAAGTGTGATGTAGAACAAGTAGCAGAAGCATACATGCTCAAGAGGGATCACCCGAAATTCAAAGGCAACTGAATTTCGGCAACCGGGGCATCGAAGTCGGAATGCCGCGAAACTCACCGAGTCAAAGCGTTTCGCCGTTTGCGGAAGGAAGTGTGATGTAGAACAAGTAGCAGAAGCATACATGCTCAAGAGGGATCACCCGAAATTCAAAGGCAACTGAATTTCGGCAACCGGGGCATCGAAGTCGGAATGCCGCGAAACTCACCGAGTCAAAGCGTTTGGCCATTTGCGGAAGGAAGTGTGATGTAGAACAAGTAGCAGAAGCATACATGCTCAAGAGGGATCACCCGAAATTCAAAGGCAACTGAATTTCGGCAACCGGGGCATCGAAGTCGGAATGCCGCGAAACTCACCGAGTCAAAGCGTTTTGCCGTTTGCGGAAGGAAGTGTGATGTAGAACAAGTAGCAGAAGCATACATGCTCAAGAGGGATCACCCGAAATTCAAAGGCAACTGAATTTCGGCAACCGGGGCATCGAAGTCGGAATGCCGCGAAACTCACCGAGTCAAAGCGTTTCGCCGTTTGCGGAAGGAAGTGTGATGTAGAACAAGTAGCAGAAGCATACATGCTCAAGAGGGATCACCCGAAATTCAAAGGCAACTGAATTTCGGCAACCGGGGCATCGAAGTCGGAATGCCGCGAAACTCACCGAGTCAAAGCGTTTCGCCATTTGCGGAAGGAAGTGTGATGTAGAACAAGTAGCAGAAGCATACATGCTCAAGAGGGATCACCCGAAATTCAAAGGCAACTGAATTTCGGCAACCGGGGCATCGAAGTCGGAATGCCGCGAAACTCACCGAGTCAAAGCGTTTCGCCGTTTGCGGAAGGAAGTGTGATGTAGAACAAGTAGCAGAAGCATACATGCTCAAGAGGGATCACCCGAAATTCAAAGGCAACTGAATTTCGGCAACCGGGGCATCGAAGTCGGAATGCCGCGAAACTCACCGAGTCAAAGCGTTTCGCCGTTTGCGGAAGGAAGTGTGATGTAGAACAAGTAGCAGAAGCATACATGCTCAAGAGGGATCACCCGAAATTCAAAGGCAACTGAATTTCGGCAACCGGGGCATCGAAGTCGGAATGCCGCGAAACTCACCGAGTCAAAGCGTTTCGCCGTTTGCGGAAGGAAGTGTGATGTAGAACAAGTAGCAGAAGCATACATGCTCAAGAGGGATCACCCGAAATTCAAAGGCAACTGAATTTCGGCAACCGGGGCATCGAAGTCGGAATGCCGCGAAACTCACCGAGTCAAAGCGTTTCGCCTTTTGCGGAAGGAAGTGTGATGTAGAACAAGTAGCAGAAGCATACATGCTCAAGAGGGATCACCCGAAATTCAAAGGCAACTGAATTTCGGCAACCGGGGCATCGAAGTCGGAATGCCGCGAAACTCACCGAGTCAAAGCGTTTCGCCGTTTGCGGAAGGAAGTGTGATGTAGAACAAGTAGCAGAAGCATACATGCTCAAGAGGGATCACCCGAAATTCAAAGGCAACTGAATTTCGGCAACCGGGGCATCGAAGTCGGAATGCCGCGAAACTCACCGAGTCAAAGCGTTTCGGCCGTTTGCGGAAGGA
Source organism: Populus tomentosa (assembly GCA_018804465.1). Classification (NCBI taxonomy): domain Eukaryota; kingdom Viridiplantae; phylum Streptophyta; class Magnoliopsida; order Malpighiales; family Salicaceae; genus Populus; species Populus tomentosa. The sequence continues at coordinate 14,680 of JAAWWB010001660.1, read as the reverse complement.
AGTGTGATGTAGAACAAGTAGCAGAAGCATACATGCTCAAGAGGGATCACCCGAAATTCAAAGGCAACTGAATTTCGGCAACCGGGGCATCGAAGTCGGAATGCCGCGAAACTCACCGAGTCAAAGCGTTTCGCCGTTTGCGGAAGGAAGTGTGATGTAGAACAAGTAGCAGAAGCATACATGCTCAAGAGGGATCACCCGAAATTCAAAGGCAACTGAATTTCGGCAACCGGGGCATCGAAGTCGGAATGCCGCGAAACTCACCGAGTCAAAGCGTTTCGCCGTTTGCGGAAGGAAGTGTGATGTAGAACAAGTAGCAGAAGCATACATGCTCAAGAGGGATCACCCGAAATTCAAAGGCAACTGAATTTCGGCAACCGGGGCATCGAAGTCGGAATGCCGCGAAACTCACCGAGTCAAAGCGTTTCGCCGTTTGCGGAAGGAAGTGTGATGTAGAACAAGTAGCAGAAGCATACATGCTCAAGAGGGATCACCCGAAATTCAAAGGCAACTGAATTTCGGCAACCGGGGCATCGAAGTCGGAATGCCGCGAAACTCACCGAGTCAAAGCGTTTGGCCGTTTGCGGAAGGAAGTGTGATGTAGAACAAGTAGCAGAAGCATACATGCTCAAGAGGGATCACCCGAAATTCAAAGGCAACTGAATTTCGGCAACCGGGGCATCGAAGTCGGAATGCCGCGAAACTCACCGAGTCAAAGCGTTTGGCCATTTGCGGAAGGAAGTGTGATGTAGAACAAGTAGCAGAAGCATACATGCTCAAGAGGGATCACCCGAAATTCAAAGGCAACTGAATTTCGGCAACCGGGGCATCGAAGTCGGAATGCCGCGAAACTCACCGAGTCAAAGCGTTTCGCCGTTTGCGGAAGGAAGTGTGATGTAGAACAAGTAGCAGAAGCATACATGCTCAAGAGGGATCACCCGAAATTCAAAGGCAACTGAATTTCGGCAACCGGGGCATCGAAGTCGGAATGCCGCGAAACTCACCGAGTCAAAGCGTTTCGGCCGTTTGCGGAAGGAAGTGTGATGTAGAACAAGTAGCAGAAGCATACATGCTCAAGAGGGATCACCCGAAATTCAAAGGCAACTGAATTTCGGCAACCGGGGCATCGAAGTCGGAATGCCGCGAAACTCACCGAGTCAAAGCGTTTCGCCGTTTGCGGAAGGAAGTGTGATGTAGAACAAGTAGCAGAAGCATACATGCTCAAGAGGGATCACCCGAAATTCAAAGGCAACTGAATTTCGGCAACCGGGGCATCGAAGTCGGAATGCCGCGAAACTCACCGAGTCAAAGCGTTTGGCCGTTTGCGGAAGAAGTGTGATGTAGAACAAGTAGCAGAAGCATACATGCTCAAGAGGGATCACCCGAAATTCAAAGGCAACTGAATTTCGGCAACCGGGGCATCGAAGTCGGAATGCCGCGAAACTCACCGAGTCAAAGCGTTTGGCCATTTGCGGAAGAAGTGTGATGTAGAACAAGTAGCAGAAGCATACATGCTCAAGAGGGATCACCCGAAATTCAAAGGCAACTGAATTTCGGCAACCGGGGCATCGAAGTCGGAATGCCGCGAAACTCACCGAGTCAAAGCGTTTGGCCATTTGCGGAAGAAGTGTGATGTAGAACAAGTAGCAGAAGCATACATGCTCAAGAGGGATCACCCGAAATTCAAAGGCAACTGAATTTCGGCAACCGGGGCATCGAAGTCGGAATGCCGCGAAACTCACCGAGTCAAAGCGTTTCGGCGTTTGCGGAAGGAAGTGTGATGTAGAACAAGTAGCAGAAGCATACATGCTCAAGAGGGATCACCCGAAATTCAAAGGCAACTGAATTTCGGCAACCGGGGCATCGAAGTCGGAATGCCGCGAAACTCACCGAGTCAAAGCGTTTCGCCGTTTGCGGAAGGAAGTGTGATGTAGAACAAGTAGCAGAAGCATACATGCTCAAGAGGGATCACCCGAAATTCAAAGGCAACTGAATTTCGGCAACCGGGGCATCGAAGTCGGAATGCCGCGAAACTCACCGAGTCAAAGCGTTTGGCCGTTTGCGGAAGGAAGTGTGATGTAGAACAAGTAGCAGAAGCATACATGCTCAAGAGGGATCACCCGAAATTCAAAGGCAACTGAATTTCGGCAACCGGGGCATCGAAGTCGGAATGCCGCGAAACTCACCGAGTCAAAGCGTTTCGCCATTTGCGGAAGGAAGTGTGATGTAGAACAAGTAGCAGAAGCATACATGCTCAAGAGGGATCACCCGAAATTCAAAGGCAACTGAATTTCGGCAACCGGGGCATCGAAGTCGGAATGCCGCGAAACTCACCGAGTCAAAGCGTTTGGCCATTTGCGGAAGAAGTGTGATGTAGAACAAGTAGCAGAAGCATACATGCTCAAGAGGGATCACCCGAAATTCAAAGGCAACTGAATTTCGGCAACCGGGGCATCGAAGTCGGAATGCCGCGAAACTCACCGAGTCAAAGCGTTTCGCTATTTGCGGAAGGAAGTGTGATGTAGAACAAGTAGCAGAAGCATACATGCTCAAGAGGGATCACCCGAAATTCAAAGGCAACTGAATTTCGGCAACCGGGGCATCGAAGTCGGAATGCCGCGAAACTCACCGAGTCAAAGCATTTGGCCATTTGCGGAAGAAAGTGTGATGTAGAACAAGTAGCAGAAGCATACATGCTCAAGAGGGATCACCCGAAATTCAAAGGCAACTGAATTTCGGCAACCGGGGCATCGAAGTCGGAATGCCGCGAAACTCACCGAGTCAAAGCGTTTCGCCGTTTGCGGAAGGAAGTGTGATGTAGAACAAGTAGCAGAAGCATACATGCTCAAGAGGGATCACCCGAAATTCAAAGGCAACTGAATTTCGGCAACCGGGGCATCGAAGTCGGAATGCCGTGAAACTCACCGAGTCAAAGCGTTTCGCTGTTTGCGGAAGAAGTGTGATGTAGAACAAGTAGCAGAAGCATACATGCTCAAGAGGGATCACCCGAAATTCAAAGGCAACTGAATTTCGGCAACCGGGGCATCGAAGTCGGAATGCCGCGAAACTCACCGAGTCAAAGCGTTTCGCCGTTTGCGGAAGGAAGTGTGATGTAGAACAAGTAGCAGAAGCATACATGCTCAAGAGGGATCACCCGAAATTCAAAGGCAACTGAATTTCGGCAACCGGGGCATCGAAGTCGGAATGCCGCGAAACTCACCGAGTCAAAGCGTTTGTCCTTTTGCGGAAGGAAGTGTGATGTAGAACAAGTAGCAGAAGCATACATGCTCAAGAGGGATCACCCGAAATTCAAAGGCAACTGAATTTCGGCAACCGGGGCATCGAAGTCGGAATGCCGCGAAACTCACCGAGTCAAAGCGTTTCGGCCGTTTGCGGAAGAAGTGTGATGTAGAACAAGTAGCAGAAGCATACATGCTCAAGAGGGATCACCCGAAATTCAAAGGCAACTGAATTTCGGCAACCGGGGCATCGAAGTCGGAATGCCGCGAAACTCACCGAGTCAAAGCGTTTGCCGTTTGCGGAAGGAAGTGTGATGTAGAACAAGTAGCAGAAGCATACATGCTCAAGAGGGATCACCCGAAATTCAAAGGCAACTGAATTTCGGCAACCGGGGCATCGAAGTCGGAATGCCGCGAAACTCACCGAGTCAAAGCGTTTCGGCGTTTGCGGAAGAAGTCTGATGTAGAACAAGTAGCAGAAGCATACATGCTCAAGAGGGATCACCCGAAATTCAAAGGCAACTGAATTTCGGCAACCGGGGCATCGAAGTCGGAATGCCGCGAAACTCACCGAGTCAAAGCGTTTCGCCGTTTGCGGAAGGAAGTGTGATGTAGAACAAGTAGCAGAAGCATACATGCTCAAGAGGGATCACCCGAAATTCAAAGGCAACTGAATTTCGGCAACCGGGGCATCGAAGTCGGAATGCCGCGAAACTCACCGAGTCAAAGCGTTTGGCCTTTTGCGGAAGGAAGTGTGATGTAGAACAAGTAGCAGAAGCATACATGCTCAAGAGGGATCACCCGAAATTCAAAGGCAACTGAATTTCGGCAACCGGGGCATCGAAGTCGGAATGCCGTGAAACTCACCGAGTCAAAGCATTTGGCCATTTGCGGAAGAAATGTGATGTAGAACAAGTAGCAGAAGCATACATGCTCAAGAGGGATCACCCGAAATTCAAAGGCAACTGAATTTCGGCAACCGGGGCATCGAAGTCGGAATGCCGTGAAACTCACCGAGTCAAAGCGTTTGGCCATTTGCGGAAGAAGTGTGATGTAGAACAAGTAGCAGAAGCATACATGCTCAAGAGGGATCACCCGAAATTCAAAGGCAACTGAATTTCGGCAACCGGGGCATCGAAGTCGGAATGCCGTGAAACTCACCGAGTCAAAGCGTTTGGCCATTTGCGGAAGAAGTGTGATGTAGAACAAGTAGCAGAAGCATACATGCTCAAGAGGGATCACCCGAAATTCAAAGGCAACTGAATTTCGGCAACCGGGGCATCGAAGTCGGAATGCCGCGAAACTCACCGAGTCAAAGCGTTTCGGCGTTTGCGGAAGAAAGTATGATGTAGAACAAGTAGCAGAAGCATACATGCTCAAGAGGGATCACCCGAAATTCAAAGGCAACTGAATTTCGGCAACCGGGGCATCGAAGTCGGAATGCCGCGAAACTCACCGAGTCAAAGCGTTTCGCCGTTTGCGGAAGGAAGTGTGATGTAGAACAAGTAGCAGAAGCATACATGCTCAAGAGGGATCACCCGAAATTCAAAGGCAACTGAATTTCGGCAACCGGGGCATCGAAGTCGGAATGCCGCGAAACTCACCGAGTCAAAGCGTTTCGGCCGTTTGCGGAAGGAAGTGTGATGTAGAACAAGTAGCAGAAGCATACATGCTCAAGAGGGATCACCCGAAATTCAAAGGCAACTGAATTTCGGCAACCGGGGCATCGAAGTCGGAATGCCGCGAAACTCACCGAGTCAAAGCGTTTCGGCCATTTGCGGAAGGAAGTGTGATGTAGAACAAGTAGCAGAAGCATACATGCTCAAGAGGGATCACCCGAAATTCAAAGGCAACTGAATTTCGGCAACCGGGGCATCGAAGTCGGAATGCCGCGAAACTCACCGAGTCAAAGCGTTTGGCCGTTTGCGGAAGGAAGTGTGATGTAGAACAAGTAGCAGAAGCATACATGCTCAAGAGGGATCACCCGAAATTCAAAGGCAACTGAATTTCGGCAACCGGGGCATCGAAGTCGGAATGCCGCGAAACTCACCGAGTCAAAGCGTTTGGCCGTTTGCGGAAGGAAGTGTGATGTAGAACAAGTAGCAGAAGCATACATGCTCAAGAGGGATCACCCGAAATTCAAAGGCAACTGAATTTCGGCAACCGGGGCATCGAAGTCGGAATGCCGCGAAACTCACCGAGTCAAAGCGTTTGGCCGTTTGCGGAAGGAAGTGTGATGTAGAACAAGTAGCAGAAGCATACATGCTCAAGAGGGATCACCCGAAATTCAAAGGCAACTGAATTTCGGCAACCGGGGCATCGAAGTCGGAATGCCGCGAAACTCACCGAGTCAAAGCGTTTCGGCGTTTGCGGAAGAAGTCTGATGTAGAACAAGTAGCAGAAGCATACATGCTCAAGAGGGATCACCCGAAATTCAAAGGCAACTGAATTTCGGCAACCGGGGCATCGAAGTCGGAATGCCGCGAAACTCACCGAGTCAAAGCGTTTCGCTGTTTGCGGAAGGAAGTGTGATGTAGAACAAGTAGCAGAAGCATACATGCTCAAGAGGGATCACCCGAAATTCAAAGGCAACTGAATTTCGGCAACCGGGGCATCGAAGTCGGAATGCCGCGAAACTCACCGAGTCAAAGCGTTTCGCCGTTTGCGGAAGGAAGTGTGATGTAGAACAAGTAGCAGAAGCATACATGCTCAAGAGGGATCACCCGAAATTCAAAGGCAACTGAATTTCGGCAACCGGGGCATCGAAGTCGGAATGCCGCGAAACTCACCGAGTCAAAGCGTTTCGTCGTTTGCGGAAGGAAGTGTGATGTAGAACAAGTAGCAGAAGCATACATGCTCAAGAGGGATCACCCGAAATTCAAAGGCAACTGAATTTCGGCAACCGGGGCATCGAAGTCGGAATGCCGCGAAACTCACCGAGTCAAAGCGTTTCGGCGTTTGCGGAAGAAAGTGTGATGTAGAACAAGTAGCAGAAGCATACATGCTCAAGAGGGATCACCCGAAATTCAAAGGCAACTGAATTTCGGCAACCGGGGCATCGAAGTCGGAATGCCGCGAAACTCACCGAGTCAAAGCGTTTGGCCATTTGCGGAAGAAGTGTGATGTAGAACAAGTAGCAGAAGCATACATGCTCAAGAGGGATCACCCGAAATTCAAAGGCAACTGAATTTCGGCAACCGGGGCATCGAAGTCGGAATGCCGCGAAACTCACCGAGTCAAAGCGTTTCGGCGTTTGCGGAAGAAGTATGATGTAGAACAAGTAGCAGAAGCATACATGCTCAAGAGGGATCACCCGAAATTCAAAGGCAACTGAATTTCGGCAACCGGGGCATCGAAGTCGGAATGCCGCGAAACTCACCGAGTCAAAGCGTTTCGCCGTTTGCGGAAGGAAGTGTGATGTAGAACAAGTAGCAGAAGCATACATGCTCAAGAGGGATCACCCGAAATTCAAAGGCAACTGAATTTCGGCAACCGGGGCATCGAAGTCGGAATGCCGCGAAACTCACCGAGTCAAAGCGTTTCGGCCGTTTGCGGAAGGAAGTGTGATGTAGAACAAGTAGCAGAAGCATACATGCTCAAGAGGGATCACCCGAAATTCAAAGGCAACTGAATTTCGGCAACCGGGGCATCGAAGTCGGAATGCCGCGAAACTCACCGAGTCAAAGCGTTTCGGCCATTTGCGGAAGGAAGTGTGATGTAGAACAAGTAGCAGAAGCATACATGCTCAAGAGGGATCACCCGAAATTCAAAGGCAACTGAATTTCGGCAACCGGGGCATCGAAGTCGGAATGCCGCGAAACTCACCGAGTCAAAGCGTTTCGGCCGTTTGCGGAAGGAAGTGTGATGTAGAACAAGTAGCAGAAGCATACATGCTCAAGAGGGATCACCCGAAATTCAAAGGCAACTGAATTTCGGCAACCGGGGCATCGAAGTCGGAATGCCGCGAAACTCACCGAGTCAAAGCGTTTCGCCGTTTGCGGAAGGAAGTGTGATGTAGAACAAGTAGCAGAAGCATACATGCTCAAGAGGGATCACCCGAAATTCAAAGGCAACTGAATTTCGGCAACCGGGGCATCGAAGTCGGAATGCCGCGAAACTCACCGAGTCAAAGCGTTTGGCCATTTGCGGAAGGAAGTGTGATGTAGAACAAGTAGCAGAAGCATACATGCTCAAGAGGGATCACCCGAAATTCAAAGGCAACTGAATTTCGGCAACCGGGGCATCGAAGTCGGAATGCCGCGAAACTCACCGAGTCAAAGCGTTTCGCCGTTTGCGGAAGGAAGTGTGATGTAGAACAAGTAGCAGAAGCATACATGCTCAAGAGGGATCACCCGAAATTCAAAGGCAACTGAATTTCGGCAACCGGGGCATCGAAGTCGGAATGCCGCGAAACTCACCGAGTCAAAGCGTTTCGCCGTTTGCGGAAGGAAGTGTGATGTAGAACAAGTAGCAGAAGCATACATGCTCAAGAGGGATCACCCGAAATTCAAAGGCAACTGAATTTCGGCAACCGGGGCATCGAAGTCGGAATGCCGTGAAACTCACCGAGTCAAAGCGTTTGGCCATTTGCGGAAGGAAGTGTGATGTAGAACAAGTAGCAGAAGCATACATGCTCAAGAGGGATCACCCGAAATTCAAAGGCAACTGAATTTCGGCAACCGGGGCATCGAAGTCGGAATGCCGTGAAACTCACCGAGTCAAAGCGTTTGGCCATTTGCGGAAGAAGTGTGATGTAGAACAAGTAGCAGAAGCATACATGCTCAAGAGGGATCACCCGAAATTCAAAGGCAACTGAATTTCGGCAACCGGGGCATCGAAGTCGGAATGCCGCGAAACTCACCGAGTCAAAGCGTTTCGGCGTTTGTGGAAGAAAGTCTGATGTAGAACAAGTAGCAGAAGCATACATGCTCAAGAGGGATCACCCGAAATTCAAAGGCAACTGAATTTCGGCAACCGGGGCATCGAAGTCGGAATGCCGCGAAACTCACCGAGTCAAATTGTTTTGCCGTTTACGGAAGGAAGTGTGATGTAGAACAAGTAGCAGAAGCATACATGCTCAAGAGGGATCACCCGAAATTCAAAGGCAACTGAATTTCGGCAACCGGGGCATCGAAGTCGGAATGCCGCGAAACTCACCGAGTCAAAGCGTTTGGCCTTTTGCGGAAGGAAGTGTGATGTAGAACAAGTAGCAGAAGCATACATGCTCAAGAGGGATCACCCGAAATTCAAAGGCAACTGAATTTCGGCAACCGGGGCATCGAAGTCGGAATGCCGCGAAACTCACCGAGTCAAAGCATTTGGCCATTTGCGGAAGAAGTGTGATGTAGAACAAGTAGCAGAAGCATACATGCTCAAGAGGGATCACCCGAAATTCAAAGGCAACTGAATTTCGGCAACCGGGGCATCGAAGTCGGAATGCCGTGAAACTCACCGAGTCAAAGCATTTCGGCCATTTGCGGAAGAAAGTGTGATGTAGAACAAGTAGCAGAAGCATACATGCTCAAGAGGGATCACCCGAAATTCAAAGGCAACTGAATTTCGGCAACCGGGGCATCGAAGTCGGAATGCCGTGAAACTCACCGAGTCAAAGCGTTTGGCCATTTGCGGAAGAAGTGTGATGTAGAACAAGTAGCAGAAGCATACATGCTCAAGAGGGATCACCCGAAATTCAAAGGCAACTGAATTTCGGCAACCGGGCATCGAAGTCGGAATGCCGTGAAACTCACCGAGTCAAAGCGTTTGGCCATTTGCGGAAGAAAGTGTGATGTAGAACAAGTAGCAGAAGCATACATGCTCAAGAGGGATCACCCGAAATTCAAAGGCAACTGAATTTCGGCAACCGGGGCATCGAAGTCGGAATGCCGCGAAACTCACCGAGTCAAAGCGTTTCGTGTTTGCGGAAGAAAGTGTGATGTAGAACAAGTAGCAGAAGCATACATGCTCAAGAGGGATCACCCGAAATTCAAAGGCAACTGAATTTCGGCAACCGGGCCATCGAAGTCGGAATGCCGTGAACACTCACCGAGTCAAAGCGTTTCAGCGTTTGGGAAGAAAAGTCTGATGTAGAACAAGTCGCAGAAGCATACATGCTCAAGAGGGATCACCCGAATTCAAAGGCAACTGATTTCGGCAACCGGGGCATCGAAGTCGGAATGCCGCGAAACTCACCCAGTCAAAGCGTTTCGGCAGTTTGCGAAGGAAGTTTGATGTAGAACAAGTAGCAGAAGCATAAGATGCTCAAGAGGGATCACCCCGAAATTCAAAGGCAACTGAATTTCGGCAACCGGGGCATCGAAGTCGGAATCCCACGAAACTCACCGAGTCAAAGCGTTTCGTCTTTTGCGGAAGAAATGTGATTGTAGAACAAGTAGCAGAAGCATACATGCTCAAGAGGGATCACCCGAAATTCAAAGGCAACTGAATTTCGGCAACCGGGGCATCGAAGTCGGAATGCCGAGAAACTCACCTAGTCAAAGCGTTTCGGCGTTTGTGGAAGAAAGTCTGATGTAGAACAAGTCGCAGAAGCATACATGCTCTAGAGGGATCACCCGAAATTCAAAGGGAACTGAATTTCGGCAACCGGGGCATGGAATTCGGAATGCCGCGAAACTCACCGAGTTAAATTTTTTCGCCGTTTACGGAAGGAAGTGTGATGTAGAACAAGTAGCAGAAGCATACATGCTCAAGAGGGATCACCCGAAATTCAAAGGCAACTGAATTTCGGAAACTGGGGCATCGATGTCGGAATGCCGTGAAACTCACCGAGTCAAAGCGTTTCGGCGTTTGTGGAAGAAAGTCTGATGTAGAACAAGTCGCAGAAGCATTCATGCTCTAGAGGGATCACCCGAAATTCAAAGGCAACTGAATTTCGGCAACCGGGGCATCGAAGTCGGAATGCCGCGAAACTCACCGAGTCAAAGCGTTTCGCCGTTTGCGGAAGGAAGTGTGATGTAGAACAAGTAGCAGAAGCATACATGCTCAAGAGGGATCACCCGAAATTCAAAGGCAACTGAATTTCGGCAACCGGGGCATCGAAGTCGGAATGCCGCGAAACTCACCGAGTCAAAGCGTTTGGCCATTTGCGGAAGAAAGTGTGATGTAGAACAAGTAGCAGAAGCATACATGCTCAAGAGGGATCACCCGAAATTCAAAGGCAACTGAATTTCGGCAACCGGGGCATCGAAGTCGGAATACCTTGAAACTCACCGAATCAAAGCGTTTGGCCTTTTGCGAAAGAAGTGTGATGTAGAACAAGTAGCAGAAGCATACATGCTCAAGAGGGATCACCCGAAATTCAAAGGCAACTCAATTTCGGCAACCGGGGCATCGAAGTCGGAATGCCGTGAAACTCACCGAGTCAAAGCGTTTGGCCATTTGCGGAAGAAGTGTGATGTAGAACAAGTAGCAGAAGCATACATGCTCAAGAGGGATCACCCGAAATTCAAAGGCAACTGAATTTCGAAAACCGGGGTATCGATGTCGGAATGCCGTGAAACTCACCGAGTCAAAGCGTTTTGGCGTTTGTGGAAGAAAGTCTGATGTAGAACAAGTCGCAGAAGCATACATGCTCTAGAGGGATCACCCGAAATTCAAAGGCAACTGAATTTCGGCAACCGGGGCATCGAAGTCGGAATGCCGCGAAACTCACCCAGTCAAAGCGTTTCGCCTTTTGCGGAAGAAATGTGTTGTAGAACAAGTAGCAGAAGCATACATGCTCTAGAGGGATCACCCAAAATTCAAAGGCAACTGAATTTCGGCAACCGGGGCATCGAAGTCGGAATGCCGTGAAACTCACCGAGTCAAAGCGTTTGGCCATTTGCGGAAGAAGTGTGATGTAGAACAAGTAGCAGAAGCATACATGCTCAAGTGGGATCACCCGAAATTAAAAGGCAACTGAATTTCGGCAACCGGGGCATCGAATTCGGAATGCCCCGAAACTCACCGAGTCAAATGGTTTTGCCGTTTGCGGAAGGAAGTGTGATGTAGAACAAGTAGCATAAGCATACATGCTCACGAGAGATCCCCGAACTTTAAAGGCAACTGAATTTCGGCAACCGGGGCATCGAAGTCGGAATGCCGCGAAACTCAGCGTGTCAAAGCGTTTCGTTGTTTCCGGAAGGAAGTGTGATGTAGAACAAGTAGCAGAAGCATACATGCTCAAGGGGGATCACCCGAAATTCAAAGGCAACTGAGTTTCGGCAACAGGGGCATTGAAGTCGGAATGCCGTGAAACTCACCGAGTCAAAGCGTTTCGCCATTTGCGGAAGAAGTGTGTTGTAGAACAAGTAGCACAAGCATACATGCTCTAGAGGGATCACCAGAAATTCAAAGGCAACTGAATTTCGGCAACCGGGGCATCGAATTCGGAATGCCTCGAAACTCACCGAGTCAAATGGTTTTGCCGTTTGCGGAAGGAAGTGTGATGTAGAACAAGTAGCATAAGCATACATGCTCACGAGAGATCCCCGAACTTTAAAGGCAACTGAATTTCGGCAACCGGGGCATCGAAGTCGAATTCCGCGAAACTCAGCGAGTCAAAGCGTTTCGTTGTTTCCGGAAGGAAGTGTGATGTAGAACAAGTAGCAGAAGCATACATGCTCAAGGGGGATCACCCGAAATTCAAAGGCAACTGAGTTTCGGCAACAGGGGCATTGAAGTCGGAATGCCGTGAAACTCACCGAGTCAAAGCGTTTCGCCATTTGCGGAAGAAGTGTGCTGTAGAACAAGTAGCACAAGCATACATGCTCTAGAGGGATCACCAGAAATTCAAAGGCAACTGAATTTCGGCAACCGGGGCATCGAAGTTGGAATGCCGCGCAACTCACCGAGTCAAAGCTTTTCGTCGTTTGCGGAAGGAAGTGTGATCTAGAACAAGTAGCAGAAGCATACATGCTCAAGAGGGATCACCCGAAATTCAAAGGCAACTGAATTTCGGCAACCGGGGCATCGAAGTCGGAATGCCGCGAAACTCACCGAGTCAAAGCGTTTCGTTGTTTCCGGAAGGAAGTGTGATGTAGAACAAGTAGCAGAAGCATACATGCTCAAGAGGGATCACCCGAAATTCAAAGGCAACTGAATTTCGGCAACAGGGGCATTGAAGTCGGAATGCCGTGAAACTCACCGAGTCAAAGCGTTTCGCCATTTGCGGAAGAAGTGTGATGTAGAACAAGTAGCAGAAGCATACATGCTCAAGAGGGATCACCCGAAATTCAAAGGCAACTGAATTTCGGCAACCGGGGCATCGAAGTCGGAATGCCGCGAAACTCACCGAGTCAAAGCGTTTGGCCAATTGCGGAAGAAGTGTGATGTAGAACAAGTAGCAGAAGCATACATGCTCAAGAGGGATCACCCGAAATTCAAAGGCAACTGAATTTCGGCAACCGGGGCATCGAAGTCGGAATGCCGAGAAACTCACCGAGTCAAAGCGTTTCGGCCATTTGCGGAAGAAGTGTGATGTAGAACAAGTAGCAGAAGCATACATAGCTCAAGAGGGATCACCCGAAATTCAAAGGCAACTGAATTTCGGCAACCGGGGCATCGAAGTCGGAATGCCGCGAAACTCACCGAGTCAAAGCGTTTGGCCAGTTTGCGGAAGGAAGTGTGATGTAGAACAAGTAGCAGAAGCATACATGCTCAAGAGGGATCACCCGAAATTCAAAGGCAACTGAATTTCGGCAACCGGGGCATCGAAGTCGGAATGCCGCGAAACTCACCGAGTCAAAGCGTTTGGCCATTTGCGGAAGAAGTATGATGTAGAACAAGTAGCAGAAGCATACATGCTCAAGAGGGATCACCCGAAATTCAAAGGCAACTGAATTTCGGCAACCGGGGCATCGAAGTCGGAATGCCGCGAAACTCACCGAGTCAAAGCGTTTGGCCATTTGCGGAAGAAGTGTGATGTAGAACAAGTAGCAGAAGCATACATGCTCAAGAGGGATCACCCGAAATTCAAAGGCAACTGAATTTCGGCAACCGGGGCATCAAAGTCGGAATGCCGCGAAACTCACGGAGTCAAAGCGTTTGGCCATTTGCGGAAGAAGTGTGATATAGAACAAGTAGCAGAAGCATACATCCTCAAGAGGGATCACCCGAAATTCAAAGGCAACTGAATTTCGGCAACCGGGGCATCGAAGTCGGAATGCCGTGAAACTCACCGAGTCAAAGCGTTTGGCCATTTGCGGACGAAGTGTGATGTAGAACAAGTAGTAGAAGCATACATGCTCAAGAGGGATCACCCGAAATTCAAAGGCAACTGAATTTCGGCAACCGGGGCATCGAAGTCGGAATGCCGTGAAACTCACCGAGTCAAAGCGTTTGGCCATTTGCGGACGAAGTGTGATGTAGAACAAGTAGTAGAAGCATACATGCTCAAGAGGGATCACCCGAAATTCAAAGGCAACTGAATTTCGGCAACCGGGGCATCGAATTCGGAATGCCGCGAAACTCACCGAGTTAAATTTGTTCGCCGTTTGCGGAAGGAAGTGTGATGTAGAACAAGTAGCAGAAGCATACATGCTCTAGAGGGATCACCCGAAATTCAAAGGCAACTGAATTTCGGCAACCGGGGCATCGAAGTCGGAATGCCGCGAAAATCACGGAGTCAAAGCGTTTGGCCATTTGCGGAAGAAGTGTGATGTAGAACAAGTAGGCAGAAGCATACATGCTCAGAGGGATCACCCGAAATTCAAAGGCACTGAATTTCGGCAACCGGGGGCATAAAGTCTGAATGCGCGAAACTCCCGGAGTCAAAGCGTTTGGCCATTTGAGAGAAGTTTATTAGAAACAAGTCGCGAGAACTCGTATAATGCTCTAGGGGGGAAAAGAGCACCCTTAATTTGCAAAGGGCAGGGCTGGAATGGGGGGTGTGGGGGGGGGGTTGGGGGGGGTGGGCGTGGGGGGGGTGGGGCAACCGAGGCATGGAATTCGGAATGCCGCGAAACTCACCGAGTCTAAAGCGTTTCGCGTTTGCGGAAGAAGTCGGATGTAGAACAAGTAGGCACAAGCATACATGCTCTAGACGGGATCACTCCGAAATTCAAAGTGCACTGAATTGGCGGCAACCCGGGGCATTCGAAGTCGGAATGTCGTCTCAGACGAAACTCAACACCGAGTCAACGTTTTCGTTGATTTGCGGAAGAAAGTATGATGTAGCACCAAGTCGCAGAAGCATACATGCTCACGAGAGGGATCACCCGAACTTCAACGGCACCTGAATTTCTGCAACCGGGGCATCGGAATTCGGAATGACGCGAAACTCACCCGAGTGTCAAAGCCGTTCTGCCCTTTTGCGGAAGAAGTCGTATCTAGAACAAGTAGCGCAAGCATCATGCTCAAGAGGGAATCCAACCCGAAATTCAAAGCAACTGAATTTCGGCTAACCGGGACATCGAATTCGGAATGCCGCGAAACTCACCGAGTGT